>AYEL01085926.1:0-25045 GCA_000484575.1 Olivierus martensii
ATAATTATAATTATAATTTTTTATGAAATTATTTAATGAAATTAAATAATAAATTATTTAATGAAATTATTTATTTATTTTAATGAATCTCATATTATTTAATAGTTGAAATTTGAGAAGAGATAATTTTCAAATTTTTATACATTTTTAAACTCTAAAGTTGTTATGCATAATTCCACAACTTTAGAGTGTTGGTTGTAAAGTTACAAAAATGCCATGCAGCTTTTTTGTAACTTGACAAAAGGGCCACAGGTCATTTTTGAAACAAAATTTGCATTAAATACTCTAAAAAATTTATTGTAATTGAAAGCGCTATTACCATAAAAATCTTATTAAAATATGTTTTTCCTGCCTTAGAGCTATTTTTGTTTAGTTGATTACCTTTAGGCAGTGTAGCAATACGTAATTTATTTGTACTCTAAAAAAATGGTTAAAAACAACTCATAGTTATTTAAATGCATATTTGATCATTCTGATCTCATAATATATTGATTTTAAAAGTGAATGATAAAAACCAATACACAAAACTAATTTAATACAAAGATGAAAATTTAAATTTTTAGTTATGAAATGAATATAATAAACTTATTATGTGTGTTAAATTTTTCTCAAATTACTGATAATGAATACAAATAATTTATTAAATAAATTCTTACTGCATAAGGGTATTTGTTCTCTCCAGGATATTTTTTTCTTTTTCTTTGCACAAATTGCTGCATAATTTGCCAAAGAAGGACATAGACAATCTTTTGCCTCTACAGCACAAGCACACATATCATATAAACAATCATTATAAAATGGATCAGGATCAACCTCATCATGGCAATCTAAAAAATTATAAATAATATGACATAAATTATTATTTTATAAAATAAAAATTATACAATTTTGTGTTGTTCAATTAGGCAAAATTCTGTCTTTAAAAATAATTATGTAATTAATTAAATCATATTATTTCATTAATATAAATATAAATTAATAAAATAAACAAATAAAATAAATATAATTAAATAAATTTATGTATTTAAATTTAAATTTATATTCAAGATTGTTATATCAAAAAAATAACACACGAAATATTTTCCTCAAAGAACCGAAAATATGAAAATTGATAAAAATAAAATAGAAAATTAAAAATAAATAAATCAAGCTTTAAAAACTAAAATTTATGAATTTTATTTGAATACTTTCAGAGAAAAAAACATTATCTTCAGAACACAAAAAAGAATACAAACACAAATTCAAAATTTTATATATAGAAAATTAATGTAAAATATAAATATGATGCATAAAAACATTACTAAAAAAATAAAAAATTAATAGTTTTTTTCAAATCCTTTGCTGTTTCCAAGTTGTAGGAATTTGAATCACAGTTTTAGCTATTAATAATGGAATTATTATGAAAAAGGTTTTTAAATATGCCATTTTTCAATGATATAATCCCTGTGGATGGGTATAGAATTTACTCACTGCCTACAAGTGACTTAAAGGTCAACTAAAAGGCATTTTCTCTGTTCTGTTAAAGGCCTTCCACATTTCTTCTGATATAATTTTCTCTTTTTCTTTCCTCATGCTTTTCTATACTCTTCTCATTTCATTTTCCATTTTTCAAAGAGTTAAATCACAGATTATGCCCTCTATCTCTTTCAATGTCTGCAGTGAGGAGTTTCAACTATCTCACCAAAGATTTAATCTTCCTTATAGATCCTAGGATAGATTTTAAAAGCACAGTCATAGTATTTGCCCCTTAATCTATCTTTTCACTATGGAAATATAAATTAAATCGTTGAATGAGTAAGCAAGAAGGCTGGTCATGTAAAATATGTTATTCCTAGAAACAACCACAAATTTCTAACAATGAAGTTGGGAACTTGGATGAACTTGAATTCCAAGGCCTGAATGAATAGAAATTTCTGAATGATTAAATATCTGTTCAGAAATTATCAGAATGATCATTAATATATTGGAATTTTCAGAAACGTTCTAGAAATAAAATTCTGAATTTGCAACTGAACTACATGACAGGAATTGTTTCAAAATCTTCAGCTACAACAATTATCAAAATAGAAAAAATATGATGTTTATCATCAATCAGAGACTTGGAAAATTTAATACAGTAATTACAAGAATCTCTGAAAGAATAATTGCAGAACATATCACTATTAAACCATGAGATATGTTTTTAATTCAAGAATGTGCACCCACTCTAGATTATTATGAAGATAAAACTTTAGTGTACTATGATCATTTATAAGTAAACTTACAAACCTTACTAACAGCAATGTCCAGTTCCACCATTGCTATGTTACTTTAACAACGGTGCCACTGAGTGGTGTTAGGGAAATTCTGTTCCACCAATCGTTGTTTAGCCTAACAGTAATGTCAAAACGTAACAGTGATCGATACCACTGTTAAGACCAATGTCAGAGTATTCAAACACAGTAAAACATACTTTAGTCCAATATATCTGTTGAGTTATGCTAATAATAAAAAACAAAGCAAATTTGAATATCCGAATTTAATAATACTGAATTTTATTTGATTTTCAAATTATCAAATTATAATTACATATGTGAACTGATTAATCGGTTTGAAATAAGTTTTTTTATACTGTATTTATGAATATTATCTTCATATTGGGCTTCTTAAAAATAGTATAGATCAGTAGATTATGTAAGTTAATTTGTCAAAGGAACTGTGCATTTTCCAAGATATACAGTTATTTTTGAGATAAATCTTTACTAATAGATTGTATATTTTCATTTTTCAACATATATTTGGAAGGATATTTGTAATAAATATAGCAATCTCACCTTTAGTAACAAACCATATATCTCGGAAAATCTACCACTTAAAATTATTCTGAATTATCAGGTATCAATATTGTTGTTTCCATTTACTTTCAACAGTAGCCTTCTTGGCTTGTGCACGTGATGTGATAGCATCATTTCTTACTACATGCTTTAATTTAATCAATAGGCATTTTACCAGGAACATGAATAATAATTGTAGTGTCAGTTTTTCATTGTCAGTAAATATTACTAAAAGTTGTAGTGGAACAATCTGCTGTTACTGATCATTGTTACACAGATAATGTCATTTACTGACAGTAGTGTTATACGATGTTGGTGGAACCAACCCTAAGAATGCAAAACTCTAACGTTCTAACGTTAAAAATACAAAACTTACCAGTTTTGTATTCTTAACGTTTGTTGTAAAAAATTTTGTAATTTTCTTCTTTTAAAGAAAATTTTTGTATTCTAACATTTAAGAATAGAAAACTGATAAGGATCTTGTTCAAAGATTGAAAACGTTTTTTTAATAAATATTTTATAAACTATATGTAAATAGGAAACATAATTAAATGCAACACAATACAATTCAGCCTTGTTCCCCATCCAGTTTTATTTCCACACTGAGATGATGTTTTAATGTAATGAACCAGGTTGTTTTCACTTGGTGTCTTATTTTTCTCAATACTGAACTTGATTCTTAAATTTTAAAATTATTTTTATAATTTTAAAATTAGCTTATTTAAAAATTATTATTTAAAAATTAGCTTATTTATTTCAGTAAATATCGTATTGTTTTAACTCTTGAAATTTGATGGTTGACTTATACAATGATATCAACTTTTTGATGATATCAAAAAGTTGATATCATTGTATAAGTCAACCACTGTTTACATTATACAAAAGTTTGTATAATATAAACAAAGTCAACCATTGTTTATATTATTTTAAAAGTTGATATCATTGTTTATATTATATATATAGATAAGCTTCTATGTAACTATATATTGTGAAGTCCAGTGAACCGTAATAAAATAATTTAATATATATTATAATTGATAAAATTTTATAATTATTAAAATTAATTTTTGAAAAAATTTTAGACATCTGAGTAGCAAAAGGATCAATTTCATCAAACAATGAAGAAACGAGATCACTTTCTACTAAACAATAAGAGAACATGATTGTCTCTTATCGAATAAACAAAAGATAAGTTCGCCTTTCAGAAAAAAGGGGAGATGAGAGGAAATCAAGACAGAGAAAAGACGACTTTCCAAAGGAAGGTGCGAAATGTAGAGAAGAAAAGGTGAAGCTGTGCCTCGTCCCATTGGTGATTGTCCAACAAGATAGGGAATGAAGACATAAAAGAATAATGGAGGAATGACATAATATTTTATTTACTCTCTCTCCCAGGGGTATGATCTCTGGGTCAGATAGCTCTGTCTAGTGAAGTATGTTAATATTGTGTTTTATTTCTTGTTTTTTTTTAATAAATATATGTTATTTGTTTAGAATGAGTATCAAAATCAATTCTCTTATCCTGGATCCCTCCATCACTTACTCATGATCTTATTCAAAAATATGCTAAAATTTATTTGTACATTTTTTTATACTGGCCATCTGCTGTGAAATCCTCACAGTGGTGTCAGAAATGGAATTGTCAAATGATAAGACCCAAAACACCAGTCTATATACGTTGTGGGACCTCACAATATGATGGTTCTGTTTTGTAATAATTTAATACATTATAAGGTTCACCTACACTGCTTCTTATAAATTAAAAATGATTACAGCACTTAAAATATGAATACTAATATACTTATACAAATAATGCTAAAATTATATGCCAAATAATGTTTATTCAGTTTATTCGAAGTTCTTTCAGCTTAGTTACAGTTCTCATCAGTTGTAACTAATCCAAAAGCAAAAATGTATTCTTTTGTTAAAAAAAAAACTAATTTAAAATGTATTCTTTTGTTCTATGTTCAATTTTAATATTCAGCAATGGAATATACCACTGATGAGGGCTGTAACTAAGCTGAAAATGCTTCAAATAAACTGAATAAACATTGTTTGATATATAATTTTAGCAATTATTTGTATATATATATTAGTATTTCTGCTTTAAGTGCTGTAATCATTTTAAATTTAATATACATTTTCCCATAGTAAAAACATGAACAATTGTTTCTCAAGTTTTGAAATACAGTGGGTGATCGGTTAATGAACTGTTCGGATAACAAACAAATTGGATAAGGAACACTTTTGCAAAAAATTTTTATGATCAGATAGCGAACATAAATTCTGATAATGAACACTTCACAGAACAAATTGTGGGATCCGTGGACTGACAGAATGACAAGTCAGATGGCTGCCTGACAAAGTTGTGGCTTTCCATCCTGGAAGATTTGGGTCCCACTCCTCCAATTTTACAGGAGGGGTCCAAGCCTGGCCCGTTGAACCTCATCTTTCAATCATCCAGTTGATCCTATCATAGGTATTGGCCAGTCTGTGATGATCTCTATAAGTAGCTGCCACCAGATAAAATTATCTCACGAGGATATGGCAGCTTAACTAACCTAACAGAATGATAGGCTTAGGCCTTGCGTGTTAGTGGACATATGGGAGAACAATCACTCTACTTGTAAATATTGTGCATATTGTTGTTTTTCTTTTTTTTAATTGTTGTATTTATGTTTTTCCATTTATTTTCCCTCTTTTCCGCTAGTGCCTATCCACTTCTTCAGGTAGGAATATTTTTCTTTACTCCTCTTTCCTCACAACTTATCATTTCCTTTCTGTTTCACTGGGCTAAACTTAATGTACAGTCCTCTATTCCTTTTGTAATAAATAAATTAATTAATTAAATGGGAGAAAAATAGTTTTTCCCGATTAAAATGAACTCAGAGACAACTTAAAACAAATCAAAGACTTCTTAAAATGTATACAAACTCATTCCCTATTCTAAGTTCCAGTCTTAGGACAAAGAGCCAATGCACACAATTTGAATATAAGGTGGGACAAAGTTCATCAAAAGATCAAAAGGAAAGATGAGGTAAATAGTAGTAGTATTAAGTATACATAAGGAATGAATGAGAGGCAAGAATGTTATCAATCTGATTTTCTGAAAGAATTAAGCATCAGCTGGAGATGGTATACAAGCAAGATCAAAAAAGAAAAGATAGTATATAAGAAAGGATAGTTTGGTCCTAATTTGCTCTTATAAACATAGGTATAGAACAATTTAAGCCAGTTTATATAAAAAATATTAATTAAAATGGATATTATATTATTAAACCATTAAATGAACTTTTATATAGACATTTCAGCAGATGATATATAAATCTTTTTTTTTTTTGAATATGCTCTTATTTTTTGAATTTGTATTCAGACATTATTATTTATAATCTGTTCTAAACTTATGTTTAACTAGCAAGTGATGTGAGTGTAAAGCTGAAAATATTATTGCTGATATTGATTCCTCAATAAATTTCTCTTATCTAAAAGGTTGCTTTATCAGAAAATAATTACCTTCCCCATAAATCTTAAATTAACATATAATGGCTAGTTGGCTACGTAATGTTTTCTAATTAAAATTTACAATTAAATCATGCTTTTCACTCATGTCATTTCATTATTCAATAATAGATTAATGATTACATGCAAAAATTACCAAATGTATCCCTTATAGTACTAGAAAGAAAGAATCTAGGAATGAAACCTCAGCTAATATTAGGCCTGCAAGTTTTCTGGTTTCAGTTAATGTCATTTCAATTAAAACGGTGATTTTCAGGAATCTAACCCTGGCATTAAAACAAGGATCTATTATATGGTATTGAATGTTTCATCATCAACAAAATGAAGAAAACATAACAAAACATTTGAATTCAATGAAATGCCATTTTGTAAAGTTTATAGAATACTAATCATCACTATATATCTACTTGATGGCTGCATGATAAAGTATTGATTTACACCAAAACAATCCAGGTTCAATTCCAGATCTAGCCTTGAGCCTATGAACCACATTCATTATATTATGAACCAACTCATCAGGGGTTTCCTGATTTAGCTGAGTGAATACATTTTCTGTTTCAATCTTAAGTTTCCAGAATCAAATCTGTTTCTCATTAGAAATGTATAAATGAAGATTCTAAATCAGGGGTGTCCAACCTTTTGGCTTCCTTGGGCTACATTTGAAGAAAAAAAATTGTTTCGGGATGCACATAAAATATACTAATTCCAATGATAGTTGTTAGGCGGCCGGATGGCCACACAGTAACGCATTGGCGTGCCATGCAGGAGGACCTGGCATTTCCTGAAGAGATTTTTTTATTCCAGGCCCTGCCTGGCGATCCCCGTCTTTCACTATCCGGTCCCCCTCCACAGGTGCAGAGCAGTCTATGGTTGAAATTGGCTCGCCCTTAGTAATCTCACTGATTGGAAAGGGGCATAAGACCAAAAAAAAGTTATTAAGCAAAAATTTAGTAAATAATATACAATATATGATATATTAGAAAATAATAATCTTTGATTTCTTTTCGTTCAGAAATTTTTTTTAAAATCATTGAGCGGATCAAGGAGATTCCATTCTTGAAAACTTGAGCCAAACAGTTCTGCACGTTGTTTACTTAATTCTAAATCGCGCATTAAATCGTTAAAATCAACCTTATTTGCAAAATAGGAGTTGAACTTATTATAGGCTCATATAGAGTTTTGTTTTTGAAAAATTCATCTACATCACTGACTTCAGATCTATTGATTTGTCTTCTAGTTCTTTCTTTGAGTTGGTGGAATTGAAAGAGATTCAGAAAATGACACAAATCGAATTGCATATAAAGTATCCCAAACTGGGATACTTTATATGCAATTCGATTTGTATCATTGATAAAATAATCCAAACTGGGATACTTTATATATCTCTTCGATTTTATTGCTTGTGAATCCCTAGACCAGGGGTGTCCAACCTCTTGGCTTCCTTGGGCCACATTTGAAGAAAAAAAATTGTTTCGGGCCGCACATAAAATATACTAATTCCAACGATAGTTGTTAGGCGGCCGGATGGCCACGTAGTAACGCGTTAGCGTGCCATACAGGAGAACCTGGCATTTCCTGAAGAGATTTTTCGGGATTCCAGGCCCGGCCCGGCGATCCCGTCTTTCACTATCCGATCCCCCTCCACAGGTGCCGGTACAGCCCATGGTTGGAACTGGCTCGCTCTTAGTAATCTCACTGATTGGAAACGGGAGTAAGACAAAAAAGTTATTAAGCAAAAATTTAGTAAATAATATACAATATATGATGTAATATATTAGAAAATAATAATCTTTATCTTCTTTTCGTTCAGAAATTTTTTAAAATCATTAAACGGATCAAGAAGTTTTAATCACTGAAATAAGAAAAATTTTAGAAAATAGAAATAGAAATGTACAGTCACTGAAATGTACGTATTTAAATAATAAAAACTTCATTAAGTACATAACATCTCAATGTTTTAAAAAGAATTTTACGATTTTATGCGGCCCACCGCTGTATTGAATGGAAGCCCTGCCCTAGATTAAGGGTGCCCAACCTTTTGGCTTCCTTGAGCCATATTTGAAGAAAAAAGAATAGTCTCAGGCTGCACATAAAATATGCTAATTCTAACGATAATTGTTAAGCAAAAAAGTTAGTAAATAAAATGTAGATACGTATTTAAATAATAAAAACTTCATTAAGTACATAAAATCTCAATGTTTTAAAAAGAATTTTACGATTTTATGCGGCCCACCGCTGTATTGAATGGGCTGCATTCAGTACAGTGGTAGGCCACATGCAGCCCTGGGAGAGCGGGCTGTGGGTTGGACAGCCATGTCCTAGATGGTAAAATAGGATAGATGATGATATACTGATTATATTCAGCTCCTTTAATAAGGCATGGCTTAATCAACTTTTGAAACATTCACTTGTTATAAATTTCCTGTAAAAGTGAGGTAAAGTTCATATATTGAATTTTTGGTATAAATAATATTTGCTTGTAAAATTGGGATCTCGTATATAAGGATCTCCTACACTGGAGTTAATTTGTATATAGAAAAGTACAGTGGATTCCGCTTAATTGGGACATATCGGGCCAAGCCATTTTGTCCCAATTAAACAGCTGTTCCATATATAATATATGATATAACCATGACAAATAAACAAAAATGTCATAGCATAATAATCTTTGACTTCTTTTCGTTCAGAAATTTTTCAAAATGATTATCATAACTTAATAATCTTTGACTTCTTTTCATTCAGAAATTTTTTAAAAATCATTGACATCAAGAAGTTTCAATCACTGAAATTAATATTTTAGAAAATGGAAAAAGGAAATTTAGATAGGTATTTAAATAATATAGGTCAAGAAGTTTTATTGACTAAAATAAAAAATATTTTAGTAAATGGAAATAGGAAATTTAGATAGGTATTTAAATAAGAAAAGCTTTATTAATTTCATTAAGTACAAAAAAATCTCAATGTTTTAAGGAAATTTACGATTTTATGTTGGTTCGCTTGCGGCCCGCGGGTTGGACAACTCTGCCCTACAAGTTTGTAAAGCAGAAATAGCAACTTGTTGTATAGTCTTTTGGCTCTCTAAATTATGAGTAGGCTGCATGCTATCTTTATCCTTTCACCAATTAATTAATTTAATGCAATAAGTTAAAAAACAAATATGTGTGAACCAGAAAAATAGGAAACAAATATGTAAACATATTTTTCTGGTACATGCCAAAGATGAATTTGTCATAAATAAAATAGAAGTTGCCTGATTTGTTTAAACATTTACAATGAGGCATTTTCTGGAAAACAAAACAAGGAAATGATATTACTTTTAAACAATATGGCAAAATAGGCCAAATCGTACCGTACGTTAAATTTTTTTTGTGTACCAACACTGTTCTGTTGTATCTTATGTCATATGAATGCCGCCATATTATTTTCGATTTCAAGCCATTTAATGATGAATAAACTTTAAATATCGGTTTTTTGCAATTTCGTTGTAAGTTTTCGGAATTTTGTCTAAGCCATATCAAAAGTGAAAAATGAACATTCAAATTTATTACTATAATATTTCATTTGCCGAATTTTATCTATTATGTGGTACCACTAACAGATTGGCAAAATCATTAGACGTTTTGTATAGTTTTCAATTTTATGAAATTGAAGAACGTTCAATAAATCGTACCGGTGGCTAATCGCTAAATCGTATCAGTATGATTTATCTGACTTATTTCGTCTTCAATACTGGGTCGCTGATATTCACGCCTCGCCGGCTAACTATAGAAATCTATTTATCTAGTTCTTCTTCAACTTCTGAATCCTTTCCATCACGCTTTCTTTTGGATGTTCCCGGAATTTCTTTCCATACTGCCTACTTCTCACGCAGTTGATTTTCTTTTTGTAGGAAACACATCTATGGTAGATTTTGGTTTATTTCGGCAAGTCTATCATGGCTTGTATTAAATGGCTGGCTTTTAATTTTATTCAGCCAAGCAATTTTACTTGAGTGTAAAATCCTTTCTTAACATCTTGGCAAAGATTAGTGTATGTATGTGTAGCCATACTTTCAAAAAATCCCTAAAATATATCAAAAATTGAAAATTCCTTTTCTGCTACTGTCCCAATTAAGCGAAAAGTTGTCCCAATTAAGCGTTTAAATTTTGTATTAGTTTGGTTTTCGTTCTTTGAGATTTGTCCCAATTATGCGGCTGTCCCAATTAACCGGTGTCCCAATTAAGCAGAATCCACTGTATATATTAAAAAATTCTTTCTATAAACAATATAAATTTCTATATTTTATTTAAATATATTTGTTCAATGGTTATTCATCTAGAAAATAAAACTAAAAACTTAAAAACCTAACTGCTCTCATCGATGTTCAAATAATTATCCAACAAATACTAAGCACATACAAGCAGACCAATACTTTTAAACATTATCATTTAATCAGAGTAACATTATATATGAAAATGATTTCCAAAATATGATTCAAACTCCAGATAAAAAGAAGACAATAAAGGTGTTTATCTATTTATCATGAAATTACATTTTGATAGCTCCATTATAGGAGTTTGAATACATTTTGATAACTCTATCATAGGGCTGAAAAATATGTAAGCAAAAAATGATTGACAATGGTAGCAATTTGCATCAATATAGTTACCTCTCCCAAATGTCCATATCTATTTCTAATCTGAAGTTAAGTTATTGAATAAACCCAGTGCATTTATAGTTAATATATAATAGAAAAAAACTCATCTAATAATTAAAGAAACGAATATAGTGAAACTTACTTATAATGAGTAATTATTCCATGATCCTCATTAGAGAATAATTAGTTATTATAACCATTATTTATTGTATCCAAGAATATAGAAATGTCTAGAACTGAACCTGGATCTCTCAAGGTAATAAAATTAATCAGAATTGAACCCAGATTATCCAAGATGATAACTTACTGTATGTAGTATGGGAAAGCCTGTGCTGGTGGCCATCTGAGTTAGTGGCCAACCTGCAAGCTGTGGCCACCTTAATATCTGCCCAAGCATATTGTAGGATTTTTAAACTGTGAAAAATGGCCATCTGTGTTCCATGGCATTGGCCAGTGATATTTAATTTCAGCACCTTGTGTGCAGCATCTATTAGGTGGCCAGCAAATTGTGTTTTGATCAGAAATGCCAGATTGGCTGTAGATCTATCAGCTGAGCATTCTAAAGTGAAAAATTCCCCTAAAATAGGCATTAATAGTGATTTCTTTCCTTATATTTAATTAACAATGTGAAACAGTTTCATAAATTTTATATTTTAAACTTTAATATTTAATAATGAAATTTGTAGCTAACTGTCTGGTGGCAACCTGTGCTTGGTGGTCACAATCTCAGCCGCTGAAAGCTAGTCACCTAGCACAGGTTTACCTGTACAACTGTAACTGGTTTATTGTATGATCATCCAGCCATCTGTAACTTCTTAATAAAAAAGAAAAAGTATTTCTAGCCAATATGCTGTGAAAATAGCCAAGTTCAGAATATGGTAAGGTCAGATTATCATAAGTAAAATGATTATAAGTAGAAGAGTATCTACATTTAAAACAAAACCAGAATTGATAAAAATGTATTTCAACAATTCAATCTATAGGACTGGATAGTCATCATATTTACATATTATTTTAATTTCAAGTAAAAATTAAAGATTAATTATGTGGTTTTTTATTAAATAGATAAATCTAATTATTATTCAAAAGATCATTAATAGAGTTTATAGAGAGAATAAATTATAATTTTTAAAAATTCCAGAAATTTATTTTACAGTTCACAGACCAGAAAAAAATATATCATAATTATGAATAATCATTTATTCCTTGCTAATATTACCATATATATTTTCTTTAAATTGGTACTTAATTAAATTTCAGCATTTTGCATAATATCAGTTAACTTTTTTATAGTTTATGTAAAGTACCAATTAATTATAAGAAGAAAAGTAGAATTTAACCTTGAAAACATTCATTAATCTAATTTTAATAATGCATATATTTGATCTTCAATGAAATAGTATTTTTTAGTCTTAAAACCAAGAAAATTTATCAATTAAACAAATTAAACAAAAATGGATTGCTGAAAACTTAAAACACAAGAAAAATAATTCCTCTTATTATCAATATGAGGAATATGATATATCAATATTTTTATTATTAGATATATACTACATATACCAATAATAATAGTAACTTCCGGTAACGTTTTTGGCCTTCTATGGCCCTCCTCAGCCAGTTCTTTCAGCTGAGGAGGGAGTCCAATACAAAAACATTTTAAAAATAGACAAACTTTGACTTACAACCATTTATATTTATGACAGTGATGTAATCATAGACCCTCCAAGTGTCACGCGATTCGCAGGACAGTCCCGCATTTCTTGAAGAATCCTGTCGTCCCGCCCGCGACAGTCAAATGTCCCGCTTTTAGGCCGTTTCGTTTTTTTATTTTTTTTTTGTTATTGGCAATAAATTTGGTAAAATATTTAGTAAACATTATACATATATAGTTTAATATTGATGTCGGTAAGTAGTATATGATGAATTTATTGACTATAAAATCATGATCATAACACTTCCTCACGATATTAAAATGAGCATCAAATGTGATTCTGGAACTATAGATATACTAAGGATGGATTTGCTATGGTTCTTACTTTCAAAACAATTGAAGCCATCTGGGAATCTACAATTCAAAAATCTCAGTAAGATTGCTATATTAATATTGACACTACCCCATTCAAATACTGACTCAGAAACGGTTTTTTCTGTTATTAAAAGGATCAAGACAAACAGCCGGAGCACACTGAACAATGAGATACTATCAAACTTAGTGTGCACAAAAATAAAAAAATTTTTGAAAGAAGCATATTTTAACATACAGATTAGCAATAGTTTACTAACAAAATGTAAATTAGCTATGTGGATATGTAATAAAGCATATACTAATTCAAAAAATTGAACGTACATAGATTATACATCAAAAAATGAAAAATAAATGATTTTTTGTCCAGCAAATTACTTGTATGTCCAGCATTTTGACTTACTGTGTCCAGCAAATGAAGTGTGAGACCTTGGAGGGTCTATAATCAGTAAATTCTATAACTGGTCAATGAAATTCATATGCGTACAAATCCTTGTGCAATGGTTTGATATACGGAATCATCTTTTTTGTATCTGTGTGTTTTATATTTTTATGTTCATTAAGTTTATTACAATAAAGAAGTGGAATATAATAATAAATATTGGTAGTGGGAAGTTCATAAATTTTAGGCATTTCCTACTTCTGATCATTTTGACTTATGACATCAGGATTTGAATTAAACCTCATCATAAATCTAAATTATCTGTACTTATCCCAAACAAAGTTAAATAATAGAAAGAATTAATATAGATTCTGCAATTAAAAATATGATTGACAGAAACGATCATTCATGATACTTTTAAAAATAATGAGAAATAATGAAAACATAACATAGGTAGTTCTTGATTTATAACAGTGATGTCAATAATAAATTTTATTATTGGTCAATATAATAGAACTGAGTTAGATTCCTGATCCAATGGTCTGATATAGGAAAGCAGCTTTTTTGTGTGGTTCTTGTATTTTTGTGATATGATAAAGTGGAATATAATAATAAAATATCAGTAATGAGCAATCTATAAATTTTGGGCATTTCTAATTTACTAAATATTTTTATAGTTTGAAATTTTTGGAACTGAACTTTGTCATAAATCAAGGATTACCTGTATATCATAATAAAACTTAATATATATAAAAAAATAGTAATTGTAGAGCATTCAATTAAATAAAAGATTCATATTGTTTAATTTCTGCATCTTAATACACACCACAATATAGGTAGTCCTTGACTTATGATGTTTAATTAATTTACCTTGACTTTGTTTTAATAACTCCATCATAAGTCAAAAATGACCCATAATGATAATTTTAGTAATAATAATAGACAATGGAATACTGAATTCTTTAAGATGGTATAATCATCCAGATTTGATCCTGGGTCCTCAAGGTTATAAAAGAATCCAGAAATGAACATAGGCTTCAAATTGTAAAATCATTCAAAATTAAACCTGGATCCCAAAGTGTTTTATATAAGTGATTGCTTTATTACATTTTTGATAAAACAAAAAGTATTTCTAGACAATATACTATGAATATAGCCAAGTTCAGAATACTGTAAAGGCAATCATAAGATCAGAATATAAGTCAAGAACTAGCTATATTATCAATGTACAAAATGTAAGAATATTGATAAGTTTTGCAATTAGTTCCTGAGTGTCTACTTTTATAAAGTTCAACAATTTAAGCTTTCAGGCTAAGATACACACTGAGGTAATCTGCTAATTGTATATCTATTATTTTTTTAAAAATCATATTGGTATCAAATATAAGAGAATTGGCATTTTTAATTTAAATTTTAAAAATTTATTAATTCTACAATGTTTCTAAAAGGTCTGGTCAGATTTAAATCATAGATTCTATTCATCAAAATAAAGCAAATTAAATCCTTATGAACATGATCCGGAAATGCTTCCTTTTCAAGATAATACAGAATGTAAAAGCATACAATAAACTTAATAATCTCATGATGGCTGTAGTAAATTGTGGTTTGCAATTATCTGTAACAAAGTAAAATATACATTAAACATATGTGTGCTACTGAGACAGTCCCTAAATGGCTGGAAATAACTCATAATATTGCTTTTTTACTTACTTATATGACAGGCTTTTACAACTGTGTTATCTTGAAAAGTAAATATTTTTAGTAAATATTTATATCTTGAAAAGTAAATATTTATATGGACTTTTTACTTTGTTTTGATGAATGAATAGCATCTGTGATTTAAATTTAGTCAGAACTTTTAGGAATGCACTACATACTATTGCATAATTTAATAAATATTTTTCATAGATGCAAGAAGTAAATATTTTAATTATAAATCTGTAAAGTGCATTTAAAAGAAATGAATATTTTTATGCAATATTTTATATGAAATGAATTTTATTGAAGGATAAATAAATTTTAGCATAAAATTCTTTTCCACATCAAATCTCTTCAAAAGCATTATTCACATTTACAAGTTAGCATTAAAAACCAACACATGCAAAGAAAATTTTATTGGAAATGATGGAAAAGAAACTCAGCCAATACACAAGTTGCTAGCATTATAAATTAACATCTTGATTAATCATTTTCACAATAAATTTTTTTCAAAACAGTAGTAAAATCATTTTTAATAATACCAATAGCATTTTATGTGAAAAATGATCAAAGAGAAAATGTTTTATTATACATAGCATTTACTATGTTAGCAAAATATTAAACTGATATGAAGGCTCTCCTTAATCTACTGTGTCTAACAATTCTTAAAATATTACATAAGTTAAACATTAATAAAAATTAAATTTTTATATAAATTATTACATATTTATTAGTGATATAGCAGGTACAAAGTGATGAATACAAGAGAAATGGATATCAGAACTTAGCATTAATTATATCAGAAATAATGATTAGAGCAGCATTTCTCAAACTGTGGGTCGCGACCCTAAAAGGGGTCGTGAAGCGAAATTCTGGGGTCGCAAAAATTAAATTCAAACCCTTGAATTTCAGTTTATATGTAATTTCACAAACGCCCAATATTTAACATTTGGACTATTTTCAGTGTAGTTGGCTGATTGTGTTCATTTTAATAAGTGTGTAAGGTGTGGCTAACGTCCAATATTTAACGTATGACAACATATGTATTTTCAATGTAGTTTTCCAATATTTAACGTATGACAACATATGTATTTTCAATGTAGTTGGCTGTTGTGTTCATCTTAATAAGTGTGTAAATGACTTATATACTTGTACGTTTTAAATGTATGACAACATATGTATTTTCAGTGTAGTTGGCTGATTGTGTTCTTATGACAACATATGAATTTTCAGTGTAGTTGGCTGATTGTGTTCATCTGAAGTAAATGATTTATATACTTATATGTTTTATTCCATATTTAATACTTTGCCCAATATTTAACGTATGACAACACATGAATTTTCAGTGTAGTTGGTTGATTGTGTTCATCTTAATAAGTGTGTTATAAATTTTCAGTGTAGTTGGTTGATTGTGTTCATCTTAATAAGTGTGTAAATATACTTGTACGTTTTATTTCATATTTAATACCTGGGGTCGCGAAAGTAATTGGCTGATTGTGTTCATCTTAATAAGTGTATAAATGATGTAGTGATTGGTTGATTGTGTTCATCTTAATAAGTGTGTAAATGACTTATATACTTTTGCTGATTGTGTTCATCTTAATAAGTGTGTAAATGATTTATGTACTTGTTTATGAATTTTCAGTGTAGTTGTTTGATTGTGTTCATCTTAATAAGTGTGTAAATGATTTATGTACTTGTAGTTTTATTTCATATTTAATACCCGGGGTCGCAAAAAATCTCATAAATTAAAAATGGGGTCGCGAAAAATCTCGTAATGAAAAAGGGGTCGTGAATGAAAAAAGTTTGAGAAACGCTGGATTAGAGGAAGCTTTCATATATCATTTTATAAATAAAATCATTACTTTATCCTTTTAAACTACTATAAATAGATCTTATTTGATATTTTGAAACAATATTAACAAATATTTAGAATTAAAAATAGCAAATCCTTAGCTAATTTTTTAATTAATGTTATTATACATTATTTCCAAAACAATGAAAAACTGACTTTTCAGTTTTATAAAATTTTTAATGAAAATTACTAGTATTTATTTATTGCTGTTTATGGACTATATTACTATATTACATTATTTCAAAATTTACTGAATCTGCACAAAGCAGGAATGATAAGGATTGATGAGTCAAACTGGACCTCTGTGCATGTGGCCTGCATGCACAGAGGGCATGCGGGCCCACCTCGTGTTAGTTTAACAAGTCACACAATCAATGAAATATTATTTAAAAATGCATTGTTCAATAATTTTGAACAATGCATTTTTAAATAATATTTTTCTTATGAGAAATTATTTTTACAGTGGTTCAATGATAATGTTTTTAAACAATAAGAAAAAATAATCATATTTGTAATAAACATTTTTTTAATTTTTATTGTATTTATGTGTGTGAAATAGGTAATTTAGAAAAACTGTACATGCACACAAGGCAGCACTATCGCTTAACTAATGAAAATTTAGAATCAATCTTGCATTTGGCTATTACAAATATTGAACTTAACATAAAAAAAATTGTTAAATCAATGCAATACACTATGCATCCATGTTTTTCCAGTAGTCCAAGGTTATGTAACTGTGTTTTTAAGATAATCATTATAGTTAGTATTTTATTATTTTGTTATCTATACCAAAATATCAGGGTTTGACGATAATAATAACTGTAATAATGTTGTTTTTAGAAATGGTTTGTCAGATTTTCTTATTAATATGTTTGGAAGGATAACGTCCACCTGCAGTTTTGTTGATGCTAGGAACTGGTCACCGATTGGTTCCCCGATTTGGCCAGATGAGAAGGGGGAGAGAAGCTTCTCTGGTCTGTATTACAACTGAGGCAGGCTACGTGGATACCAAAAACGTTTTTGAATAAATGATTTATCTTACTTATTTGGCTTATTGTTTACTTTTATTTAATATCTAAAGTAAGAAGTTTTCAATATTAAAAATTCATTATTTACTTTTGATTATGTTGCAGTATAACATGAATTAATAAACATGATATGATATATGTCTTGCCACCAATATGTCTTGTCTATGATATGATATATATCTTAGGAGGGCCACCAAAAAAAACCACAAAAGTGTTTTTTTTTAGTGGCCCTCCTAAAATCCAAAATGAATCTATGCAATCCTTGGTCTTAACAAGTCAGTGCAACCCTGGCACAAGGGATATAAAAGGGCAGATTAGTTAGAAAGTAACCATAGATTGACCATATCTATAAAGTAGCTGATAGTGCAATGAATGATAAGGATTGATAAGTCAAACTGGACCAACTGGAAAACAAAGTAGGATTCTAAATTCAATCTTGGTCCTTCAAGTGGAAAAGAGTCTCCTCCTGAATTGGCCAATTAAAAAAAACAGCTATAAAAGCTCTTAAGAGTTTAAATATCATAATGTAAATTAATATTTTTGTATAAAATAAATTAATTTTTATTTTGAATTTATTACATTATAAATTTTAAAAACTTTGTAGAAAATTATTATTTCTAACTTAGAATTTCCTATTTTTCCAACTTATTAAAATTATGATAGCACTGTTTTCTTTAGTTCATTTTGTATACTATTGATTGGAACAATTTAACATTACAGGTTGACATTCAAAAATCCGACAACCGAAAATCCAGATAATTCAGTATTCTGGCATGAATTTCAGGAGCGTATTTTCAAATTTCCCCGCACTGTCGCCATCTGCTATTTAGCTTCTTTTTGAGGGCACAGTACATGTAATGATTAAAATTCTGAAGAAGTACAGTAGTGCAGGTATTTTATTTTGTGGAGTTAAAATTCTTACTTTTTTTCAATTGAAATTCTGAGGATTTGTTTTGTTTAGTTTTACATGTATTAAAATTGAATGAAAATTCTGTGGAACCATCTGTACTGTATTTTATTTAGTTGATGAACAATAAAATTTCTTTTTCTTTTTACTTAGTGTTTATTTTTTTTCCTTTAAAAGACTATAAATGTGGTAATTTTCTATTAAATATATACAACAAATATAAACTTTCAATTATCCGGCATATTCAAAAATCTGCCACTCCTCAGGTCCCGAGGTTGCCGGATTTTTAAATGTCTACCTGTATATGTAATTTTATAATTATGGTGTTTATATAAATTTGATTTTGTATTATGTAAAAAGTGATAAAATTAATCTAAGAAACTTAAATTATTAAACTTTTTAAAATCTTTTCAAAAAGTGTGTACACAGGTAGTCTTTCATTTATGACTGCCTTGAATTATGACCAACTCACACTTACAATGGTGATGTCATCAATAAATTCTGCTATTGGTCAATGCAATTGACTTGAGTTTAATGGACAATGTCCACGTGCACACTACCTCATGGTGATGAAACGAAACACAATTCTGTGACTGGTATTGCATGAAAACATGAGTCGTGTTCATTGTTCAGTACTGCTATGCAAAAATTATAATGGAAAAATGCCTGTTGAGACAACATGGTATTGTTTTCCAAAAGACGGTTCGGTTCTATTAGGAAGCAAGGGATTATAAAAATTCATTGTGATGTTGCCAAACATTTCCAAATTACAAAGAATATGACAGTTTGTTTAGCTCATTTTGTGGAAAATATAATGTGTGGAAAATGTAACGTTTGGAAAATGATTTCAGACCTTGGCTTCATTCAAAATGATGTTATTTGAAACCAGATACTATTCCTATTTTTCCCTTGGATTTCAAACAAAAAAGTATTAGAAAAACGAATGAGATTAATTATGTATTTTTTAATGAGATAACCGAATTCTATTTTAAGTTGAATAAATGTAATAGCAATTCAATCAGAATTAAATTCTATGAAAAAAAATTCATAAAAATAATTTTATTTGTTAGAATTTTACATTTTTAATTGATTTAAATAAAAAATAAAAATTCTTTAATTAAAAAATATTTATCCAGTGGGACATTCACAATATGAATCAATGATTTCTATTTTCTTCAGACTAACAACAAAATAGTATCCCATTCTTTGGCTTGCTTGAACTTTGCTTTTTAAAGCCCATTCCATCATATTGAGCTTGGCTATGAACATTGATTTGATATAATTATCAATGACATACTTGTATCTTTTGCTTGAGGATGTTTCTAAGTACTGTTCAATAACTTCCTTTCTCATTTCAGGAATTCTCATTTATTGTTTTTCTCCAAATAATGTTATGATTTAACAATATATTATAGGTGTTCACACACACAGTGTCATGGTTGACAGATTATAAAATTTGCCAATAGGTGGCTATGTTACTATCGTGCATGCACAATATCTAATGTGGACATTGTCCATTCCCATATCTAATGGTCTGATGTATGGAAAATGTCCTTTTTTGTGTCCAATTCCTGTAGTTTTGTGTTCTTTATGTTTATTAAGATAATATATAGCATTCTAGTAAACATTAGTAGTGAGAAATCAATAAATTTTAAGCATTTCCAACTTAAGACAGTAGGATTTGAAATTTTTGGAAACAAACTCCATTATAAGTTGAGGACTATTTATATATACAGTAGAAGCCGCATATTAGAATCACTTTGGGACCGATCTATTTTGATAACAATAACCGATTCAAAAAAGTATAATTTTCGATTATTTTTATTATATAGTATATACTGTACTTTGCTGCTGTATACAGTGTAATCTCGATTCATCGTTTTCGTCGGACTCCCGATAAACTAAAAATACGTGAAAATGTTAGATGCGGGAATATAAAAAAAAATGAAAATTAGATTAAAAGATAACGCTAATAATAATAATAATAATAATAATAATAATAATAATAATAATAATATAATAGTAATAATAATAATACAAAGCTGTATAACTGATTGACAAACATTTATTGAGTTTTATACTGTATATTATGTAATCAATTAAGCGAAAAAGTGAAGTGAAATGATTTACACTCAACATTAATTTAATGTTGCCAATTCCAGTTTATGGAAAATCACGAAGATCTAGAGCACTAGTAAGAAAATTCTTATTTCAAAAATATTTTTTAATTTTGTTTTCAATAAAGGGAATTATAAAGTTGCTAAATCTCTATATCAGCAATTTGAAACTATATATTTCATCATCAAAAAAATAAACATTAAAAACATTAAAAATCGCCAGATCTGGCAACAGTAAGGCCGCACCATTCGTAAGGGCAAGATGTGCGGTAAAATCACCTAAAAGCACGCTCCATTCATAAGGGAAAAAACGTGCGGTGAAACCCCCAAAAGGCACCGCAAAGTTTTGAAAAGCAGTCATATTTGTCTGTATAAATTTTATTAAATCAAAAACTTACATCATTCTGATAATTATTAATTAAGAAACGTATACAAATCGTATATTTCCATTTAAGTCGAATCTGCATTATTTTAAATGGAGGACAAGTGTTTATCTTAGAATTTTTTCATTTTTTGCCTAAATTTCGGTGAAAATGAAAGAATAAATGAACAATTAACAAATAATATTGTTTATTTTAATATATTTAACCAATATTTTAGTATTATCTGCAATATTTTTTTTAGTTTTAAATATGATATTTTATAGCGGTGTATCGATTTTGATGACAATAACCGAAATTCTGATTACTATAAGCAGAGTTTAAATAATGCATTTTAATATGGGTGATTCGGGACCGTAAATTTTTGATAACAAAATAATGCATTTTAATATGGGTGATTCGGGACCGTAAATTTTTGATAACAATATCCGCGATTACAATAAGCGGCTTCTACTGTAAATATAATTGAGAAAATAATTATGGTAGTTATTATTAAAAGTTTGAAATCTTTCTTATGACAGAGATTCTCAAAAATTAAAATTTTATTTAGAATTATGTTACAAAATAAAAGTAATAATACAGTATTACAAAATAAACTGGAGTTTAAATGGCATTTGATGAAAATGAGATTTTCAAAAATAGATTAAATAATCAATAAAATGTTTAAGATTACTTCATTATATTTACTACTGAAGTCAAATTTCTTTCTTTAGGCATTTTTTATTAAATTAAATATCTATCCATAAATTACAATTTACTTATTTATATAGAATAGGAAAACATCAACAATATTTTTAGAATAATAATATGAAATAAATTTATATATTTTAATAAGTTCTATTTCATTTATGTCAAAATAAACTTATTACTAATATCTAGATTACTATTAATCAATAAAAAAGCATTTGTCTTTTACAAAAGAATAAACTTAGAATTCAGATCAAGAGTCTAAATGACAAATGATATTCTTTCAATTGATGACAAGTAACCTGAATTAACTCATAACATTTTTTTTTTTTTTATAAATGTACAGTATTCCTTTAGTTATTTTCATATGTACTATTTAAATTTTTAGCAATTTTAAATATTACAGTAACAAAGTGTAAGATTTTGATATTGTAAGTATAGAAATATAAAACTGCATATTTATTTACTATATTATTTATTTCAAGTTGGTTGAGCTTTTGCCAACTTCATTTTATTACAATTTGATATTTATATTCAACATTACATATTACAGATAATTCTCAATTTTCAATATGATGCAATTGGTAAGCATATATGTAGTCAATGTAATACACACATTTACAAATCCATGTGCAATGGTGTGAAATACTAATATCATTTTGTGTCTAGTTTTCTTTGGCTTAGCATTTTATTAAGTTTAATATGGAACTATATTGTGTTATAACAAATAATGATGTGGAATATTGATATATTGACTTATAGGGTTTATCCAGGATGATTTGAACTAAATTTTATATATAAGTCAAAATCTGTACAGTATATACAGAAATTCTTGATTTATGCAAATAATTAAGGATTTTATGGAATATATGGAATAATGAAATCATAGGATTTCATGGAAATGAATTTTATCAAAGTGACCAGACATCCCAGATTATCTGTGACTGTCCTGAATTTGAGTTGTTTGTCCCACAATGAAAACTGTCCTGGATTGAGCAAGTAACCATTTTAGCATTTTTGCAATGGCAAACAAAAAGTTGCTACTAGTTTCCTCTACTTCAGTATTTCCCAAATTATTTTCTGCAGAAGGTTAATAAGTGTTCTGTAAAAAATTATGAAAATTAATATAAGCCTCATATGACACATCAAAATAATTTTCATTGTGTTCTACCTTGTATGAATTTTTAATGAAATAAATTCTAAAGTAGATGGTAAAGTTTCTAATGTAATTTTAGAACACTTGCGTGACTTACAATCAACCCTTTTGCAATATTTTCCAAAGTCCGATGAGGACAATCCCTGGATTCGGAATCCATTCACAGTAACAGGCATCAGCACAAAAATGATTATGAAAATCTAATTGAATTAATTAGTGACTCTGATTTAAAACAAAAATGCAAGGAACTACCATTAAATGATTTCTGGATAGATTTAACAGAAGAATACCACAATGTGTCAAAACTAGCTATTTGTTTTAGAACTAGGAGTTTCTTTTTAGAATGACATATTTATGTGAGGCAGGATTTTCATATTATACTGCACTCAAATCAAAAACAGGAACAGACCCAACACTATACTGGATAAGAGAATTCAGTTTTCTAATATTATGCCTGATATAAAAAGAATCTGTAATTCAAACACCCAGAAACATCGAAGCCACTAACCAATAAGAATGTAATTTTGCTATATGTAGCCTATATATGCTAGTTTTTTTACTACTTTCATGTGTTTTATTTTACATAATTATAATTTGATAATAAATGTTTATTTTCTTTTCTTAACTCTTATACTTACTTGCCTAATTTATTTATTATTAATATCTAACTATACTATAAAATAACCAAGGTGTTCCATAAAAATTTGTGAAGTGTTCTGTTATAGAAAAAGTTTGGGAAACACCGCTCTACTTCATACTAAATGACACTATTGTAATTAACTGGCAACAAATGTTTTTACTTGTATGTGACAAATATTGAAGATGATAAAATTATTATTATCAAGGTTGTTACAGAAATAGCAGATTTAAAATTCAAATTAAAAGAAAGAACGGATATGCAGTATCTACCACTCACTGTATGCAATAAGTTAAGAACTTTAGAAGAGAATGGTTGGTCTAAAACATATTCCTTCAAATATCTAATGTCAATAGTTTTATGAAAAATATATCCAATATTTAGAACTTCTCTTATCACAATTTGAAAACACTGATTGTTTTAAGTGGACCAGTCTTAAAAGAGGTATTAATTGGCAAAACGTGCAAAAAAGTTTTGAATATATTTCAAAATTTGACAATAAAATGGAGCTAAGAAAGAAAAAAAACTTTTTGATGAGGTATCATATGTAAAAAAATATGATGATGATGCAAAAATAAATGCTTGGAATGAACAAAAAATGCCACCAATGCAATATTGATAGAAATATTTAATCACTTTGATACAAACAACATACCATTCGAGAATATTAAGAAAATAACTGGATTTCCATTATGCTTTCCAGGCACCATTGGTGCAACAAAGAGTTTTTAGAAAAAAAGATGAAAAAAATTTTGGAAAATTTTTTTATGCAAATTTATATTTATAGGAGGTAAATTATCAAAAACTGGGAAATATTTATAAATTATTTCCCAGTTTTTTGATATTTTTTGATTCAGTGTAGAAATAAATTTTGGATTAATAACGTTTTGAGTTATGAATAAAACTTATAAATGGATTATGTTTGTAATTATAGAAACCTGTATTTTATGTATTGATTCCATTGTTTTTTATATACAACATTAACTATTTAAATGTTCACTATTTATTATAAGATAAATGAAAACAAATTTTGTTTAAAAATAACAGTAATCAATAAATTACAGAAAAAAATTTAATGATATTTACCATATTTTTATTTTTTAATAAATATCATTAATTATATTGTATATCATTATTCTTTCAGTTTATATATATTAATTTGAATTTGTTTTTAATATATTATTAATATAAAATATGATTTTTTTAGATG
>AYEL01085929.1:0-28231 GCA_000484575.1 Olivierus martensii
ATATAATTATAACTAAAATATTTAAAATATAAATTTATTTTTTTTAAATCTGAATTAATATCACTATTATATAATTAAAATGAAAAATGAAGGAAGTCATATTTAATACTAAGTATATTATCTCAGGCACTTCAGGTATAATAAAAATAGATCAACCAAATCTGATGATTTGGTTTATCTATCATCATAGCATATACAATAATCATCTTACTATATGAAATCTTTTCGGTTACACGAGTCATTTTCAGTGTACATTCTAGATCAGTGATTCTCAACTAATGGTATGTCTACTACAACTAGTGGTATGTCTACACAAATGATAATTGGTGGTATGTGTATATAGTCTTCACTTCTTATTTGTATAAAACACACATTATTATTGGTGGTACTGAAACTTTGTAATATCCATATTTCTTTTAAATTATTAATTAAATTAAGAATTTTAGATGATTTTAGATTCTGTTTTAGATTTTTTAAGTTATCACCATCAATACAGCTTACAAGTAGAAAAAATTTAATTATTCTTGATTATTTACAAAATTGTTTTTTGATTTATTCAGTCTCTTCATTTGCCTATATTACACATTAAAATGTACAAAATACACACTTTCATAATGGAATGAAACAAAATAATTTTATAATTTGAAAGAATGTTCTTAGTTTACATAGTATTTATTAACAGCTATTTCAATGCTATACTTAAGTATCACATTTTATGTTCTTAAATTGCAACTTTTGCTAAATTAACAATTCTATTTATGTACTATATATATTATAATAAAAATTATTAATCTGATGATTATGCATAATTACCAATAATTTTGGCATAATGTGATAAATTTATTTCAAATATTGCAAATTAATCACCAGTCTAGGATGGTAAATTTGATAAATAATGAATTCTCTTTGAGTAATAACATAGTTTGCTGAATTCATCTTCATTTATGTAATAAGTTTGGCTTTAAGTGGTCAAGGAAAAATAAGATCTCACTTGGTTCAAGAACTAATCACAAATGAAGGTGTGGAAATCATAGTTGAACCTGGATAAAAATATCTATAAAATTTGAACATGATAGACCTGATATTTTTGTATATGATAAAAAAAAGAAAGATTATATAGCTTATTGAGATTGGAATCACAAATTAAAATTTGATAACAGTTGAAAATAAAAAAATGAAGAAATATGAATGACAAATGAACTGATCTCGATGTATAAATGCCAAGTAAAGATATTTCTTTATATGATGACTTGAGACGGTATTGCAACAACTGCCACAAAAATCATATCAGAGCTATTGATTTACCCCTAAATGTAGAAATGTATATCCAGAGTGGTATCTCAAGAAGATTCTGGAAAGCATTTCTCAGTGAAATTTATCAAACTCCTGGTAATTGTGCATAATCAACAATTAATCACTTTTACCATAATATACAGGGTGATTCAAAAAGGATGTGCCAAAATTTACAGACTTATAGAGGATAAAATTCCAGGTAAAAAAAATCTAGTCATATTTTTTGATTTGAGACACCATTTAAAAGATATAACATGAGAAAGTTTTGTGACAATTTTTGACTGAACAGGAAATGATTTTAAAAATATGTTTATTTGCTAATTTAGAGCATCAAGAACAGATTGTTTATTAAATTAGCGACCAATTATTTAAATGAAACGTAATTGTTTTACAACACATTTTGAACAGCAATTTAATTTTCGAAAATGAATGCTGTGCTATTATTCCATAAAGATATTTATAATGGAGTTATAAGACTGGAGGTGATATGTTAGCCATGATAACATTATATTTATGGTTTTTCCATAAATGCGATGCTTAAAATGGAGTGATTGATTCAAAAAAATAAATTTTAAATAAAAAAAAACTTATAAAAATTTACAAAAAATATGAAATCTGACAAATCAAATGAAAATTTAAGGAGAAAGAGTTAGATATAATCTGGATAATTATCTAAATGAAAAAATTTACTAATAGATAAATTTTTAGTTGATAATTTGTTGTAAAAAATGTACAACAAATTTTAATAATTTGTCATTGTAATTGTTATAAAAATTACAAATTTTTGTAAATTTTAAGTTGTATTGACAATTAGCAATTAATGGTGAAATTATTGGTGGCAATATTAACTACTGTTACAGTATTAATATAACAATTGTTGCAATGCTATGATAAAAAATAGCAGTGACAGATTGCACTATTTTATAATTATAATATATTTATCCTCTCCTGTCAATCAGCTAAGTCAAATAATAAGATATTATTTATCTATTATTTACATATTTATATAAAAAAATGCATCATAAATTACCATTAAATTTATTGTCCCACATGTTTCTTCAACACTGGATGATATAAAAACTTTTCCTAAATTAAAATATTTATTCATTATTGGAATTAAAATTAAAATATTTATTTATTATTGAATTAAAAACTAATATTTTTTAGTAAGAAAGAATTAAAGATTAAATAACTGTCCAATGTCATCTAAGTTTATTCATATATTCAATTATTAGAATAATCAAAATTATAATGGAATTAAAAAATGAAAATATTCCATATAAAATTAGTGGTAATAAGCAAGTAATTGGAATGATTGAATTGAGTATGGAGAGAGCTGGCTTAGAATTAGATTGGAAGGTATGGTGATATTCAAACATAAAAAAAAAATATAATAATAATGCAGTGTGACTGCTAGAGATAGTGCTAAAAGAGAGCTGTTTGTCTTAAACATTTACATCAAGTAAAAAAAAATATAATAATAATGGAGTGTGACTGCTAGAGATAGTGCTAAAAGAGAGCTGTTTGTCTTAAACATTTACATCAAGCAGAAGGCCAATATTGTTATATTCTGATGAATTATAAGAGAGATCAAAAGATTATAAATGACATAATTATGTGCAATATGAGTGAGAAGAAATTATTTATATCATACAAATGGTGAAGAACTTTTTATTCATCATCATCAACAGATGAGTAGATCAGCTTTTATACAGATGAACTATTGCTTTATGAACAATCTGAATAATTATATCCATAATTATCCAATGAAACTATGATGGCCAGAGGGTTATTATTTCATTTTCACAGTCTGCCATCATCTCAATTTTTTGATTTCATTACAGATAAAGGAGTAATTAGAACCTATTAATATTGTATTATATAATTTACATGGTTTGAAATGCTATACTTATGAATGCTTAGCATTTATTTATTGTAATTAATGTTCATATTTTTAATTTTGATAACTTCATAATTGAAAAAAAACTCATAAACCTGATAACTTGAATATTGAGAACTAGCAAAATGAAGAATTTTATAAAACTTCATCCATAGGGATAAGGTTTGTGCAAAAATCACATAGTCCTTAAAAATTTAGTGCAGACTTATTAAATTTTTAATTGTAAATTATCAATTATTCTTACCTCCTTTAGTAGATAGCTTAAGTGGTATATCATCTGATAATACTACCATAAAAGATTCAATACTATCATAACCTAAATTTGCCCAAGGTAATTCAACTTGACATGTGGCCTAAAATACAAGTACAAATTAGTATATTAAGTTCTTTAAAATTTATATTTTTACTTTGATTTCAAATTATCAACTTTATTAGATTTATTTACCTTGTATAACTTTTCAAAATCAGTCAATGAAATTTCTTCCTTAACCATATTTAAAATACTTAATATATTAGCTTTGATAAAATCATCTATTGGAGGTTCATCATCAATTTTCAAAGTGTTAAATAAAGAAGCATTTGAGTCTAAGGAAATATAAAATTTTAAATTTAATTAAAATTCAATATGCAAAAAATTTCATTTCAAAATATATTTCACGTAAAAATTAAATCTTAATATAACAAAGCTACTTATCATAAATAATTTGAAAAAACTACTTCAATTTTAAAATTACCAATTTTATTTCATAAAAACATTATTATATTTTCATGGACACTCATTTTTTTTTGATTGAAGACATTTCTGCTTAAATAGATACTGTAATATTTTTTAAAATCTTAATTATGGACTTATATTACTTCTTTATTATATATGTAAGATATTCCAAATAATTTATGGTTTTTCAAATTTAGATTGCTATAGTAATCATGTCCCTTTATATCATCTATGAGCTGAATATGGATCTTTGGTATCTTCAATGAGGCTCTATATCGGGTGGCCAACAGGTCGATCACGAGATGATTTGTAGTTGATCTTCGTAAGTTATTGGATGACTCTCTTACTGTATAGTGCCTTCTCTAGACAACTAAAGCCAAACTTTTGCTTTATTGCTCAGTATGGCCCAAAACAGAATAGCAGATAGCAGCAAAGCATTTAGACAAATTTCTAAATTAGCTGACGATTCCAACATGGTGCCTATGAATTGACAGTTGTGAAAGTTGAAGTGAAGTTTTGTGTTTTAGATTTATGGGTAAAACGAAAGGAAAAAACCTTCGCCGCTGCCGGATATCTCATTTTGGGCTAATGTCGTTTTGGGATATGTGGTTTTGGCTCCTATCTCTACTCTCACCATCAAACGAAGAATTTCGAAGGTAGATCATGAACTCATTATTAACATATAAAGTTGATCTTAATGACAAACAAGTTGGCCACCCCTATATGATAAACTATTAATATTATAGTTATTTTAACTGATTTAATTTAACTACCATATATACTTGTATAAGCTGTAAATTTTTTCAACTTATATATATATATATCATATGACTGTCAGATTATTTAATATTTTTTTTCTGCACATCCTCTTGCACAGCATGTGCTTCAACTTTGTTTTCTCGAATGGAAGTGCATTATTTTCCTAATGGAATCTGACTCCGCCATTTTTTGTGCAATTTTCATGGTAGAATTATTTTCCAACTACTGATATTTTCGGAGATATTTAAGAATAAAGGAACCATTCAGAAAGGCATAATTTGATGTTATTGTTTCTATGGATCAAGTATTTTTGTTGATTAATGTCTACATATTTTTTCGAGTAATGTCAAAAACTTAATAAGATTTATGACTGTTATTCCCTACTTCATAAAAATGTTTCAAAGTATAAGATTATTGGAAAATCCATTTAAAATTCTTTTTCATATTAGGATAATATGTTATACTGAACAAAGGATTTGTCTATTGGCTTTCATGCTACCAGCCATCAAACTTACGAATAAACAAATTATTTATGATATATAAAACCATGTCATAGATTGTTTATTGACAATGGTTTAAAGTTGAGATATTAATTGTAGCTATGTATATGATACTATCATGTAAATTTCTAAAAAAATCATAGATCTCAACTTTAAATCATTCCTATACAAATTATTATAACTTATTGTTGAAATTTTTCATGCTGAAGACTGTAAATTTAACTTTATAAATGTTAGTGCTAAGGAGAATGTGATATTTTCAGCTCTTCTGTTTAAAATAGTCGATGTTAGTATTATGATGAGCACTTGAATACACCGCCACTTAAAAGCCATAGACTGAAAAGCTATGCAAAAAAATTAAAAATTTTTCTCAGATTGTTCTGTAAGATCGAAAAAGATGTGAACATGTCAAGACATAATTTTATTTTTATAGAACATACCGTATAAACTTAATCACATTTTGAATAATATTAAGAAATAATTAATTTATTTAAAGAAGAGGATATTAAAAATGGTATTACTGAAAGAAAATGGAGAAATTTACGAGGCAACCAATAAAGTTCTGAGTTTCATACGATCAAATTGCATACACTCCCCACAGCATTCCTTCAGAGATGAGATAGTTAAGAGGAATGTAGCAGATTAGTGAATGTTTCCTCTCATGGTCAGTAGTGGTCACCACAGTTAAAAAGGGACACCAGCGAAAGAGAGTCAAACATGGGACTCTAAATATGTTTATACGGACCTGTATACTAAACAAGTTTAAACTGGGAACAAAAGCTTGCAGTGCAGAGAAAAATATGCCAGGTATTCAGTAGGGCTGTGGTAAATGACTGGACAGTATAATGATGGTTTAACAAATTTAAGGGCAGTGATGAATCCCTCCAGGACACACCATGTACAAGACGTCTACAAGGTATAGACAAAGAGGCATTCTTAGCTATTGAGGCTGATGGTGGCTAAATGTAAGATATTGGGAGAAACATTCAACTGCAATACAAAAACCATTCATAATTCTCCATCAGTTTGGGAAATGATATAAAGTGGGACGATGGATTCAACGAGTTGACTATGTCTCAAAGTGATATGAGCAAATGCCTGTGTTTCATTGCTGTCTCATCAAAGGAAGGATTCGTTTCTGGACAGAGTGCTGACCTGCGATGAGAAGTGGGTTCTTTACAATATTCCATAGCACCATCGTCAATGGTTGGACCACATGAACCTCCTCCCAAACAATCAAAACTATTACTGTATCAATAGAATGTTATGCTCTGTGTTTGGTGAACTGTTCAGGTTATTGTGCATTATAAACTGCTGCCACCTGCCAGACAATCAATGCAACTGTGCAGACTCAGCAACTGGAACATGTATATGAAAAACTGAAAACCGTGGAGCCAGTGCTTGTGAATCACAAAGATGTCATTCTGTTAGAAGACACCATTATCCAACTTGGTTGGAAACATTAATGCATTCTCTATATTCCCTTGACAGTGCACCTTTGGATTACCATTTGTTTTTTTCATTAGACAATCAACTGCGAGGACAATGGTTCCAAATCCTCAATGAAGTGATACACACACTAGATGACTTCTTTGGTTCATATTCTGCTGAGTTCTACCAATATGGGATCCCTAGTCTAGTCAAGCATTGGAGACAGATCATTGTTGCTAATGGGAACTATTTCTGTTTTCAAATATATCTTACTTCATATTATCATGTTTCTCTTTGTAGTGTAAAAATCCAACAGAACTTTATTAGTTATTTGATACAAAAACATTAAAACTGGTAATATCATAGATTAAATATCACAGATCAAAGTTTGCCTTTCTGAATGGTTCTTTATTCTTAAATATCTCCGAAAATATCGATCATAGGAAAATAATTCCACTACGAAAATTACATAAAAAATTGGAGGGCTCAGATTCCATTAGAAAAATAATATGCTTCCATTCAAGAAAACAAAGTTGAAGCACACACTGCACAAGAGGATATGCAGAAAAAAATATTAATGGCAGATTGTAATTTGGAAGGAAAATGTAACAAGACATGTGTTTTACAGTTTTCACATATACCCAATAGTTTTCCAGAAAAATGCCTGGTACATAGAAATGCGAGAACCCTATATATACATATACCTATATACCTGACAATCATATGATGTATATAAGTTGAAAAAATTTTATAGCTTATGTACAAGTATATATGATGGTTAAATTAAATTAGTACTAGTTCATATTAATTATTGACAGTAAGAGTGATTAATCCTGTGATGCATTATCGCCTATTATTATGCATAATCACCAACAATTTCAGTAAAAGTGATAAACTTTTTCATATAGTGCAAATTTATCACATATACTGGTGATTATGCATACTTACTGGTTCATAATGGTAAATATGATAAATTGTACTTAATTGATCAAATTTACTGGACATTATGCATAATTGCCAGTCTTAGATGATAAATTTGAATAATAATGCATTCTCATTGAATAATGAAGTAGTTTGCTGGATTTATCATCATTTATGCAATAAGTTCAACTTTAAGCAGAGAAAACAAATTCTCATTTTATTCAAGAAATAATTGCAAATGAAGATGCAGAAATTAGAGTTGAAACCTGGATAAAGCATCTATAAAACTTGAACATGATAAGCTCAATATTTTTGTATATGACAAAAAAAAAGAAAGATTATATATATATTATTGAGATCAAAATCACAAATCAAGATTTGTTAACAACAGTTGAAATGAAAATATGAGGAAATATGACAATGATAAAATGAACTGAGCATGATGTATAAATGCTAAGTAAAGATAATTCCTTATGTGATGACTTGGGATGGTATCACAACAAGTTATCATAAAAAATCATATCTGAGTTATCAATTTGCTCTTAAACATAGAAGCATAATCCAGATTCGTATCCTCAAGAAGACTCTGGAAAACATCTTTGAAAAGAGATGTAGACTGGGCCAGGAGGGTGTTGATCTCCTGGCCAAGTCTGCATCTCTTTTCAAAGGTGCTATTTCTTTTATTCTATTTGATAAGCATCAGTGAGAAGACAAAATAGAAAATATCAAAAGAAAAACAAAAGATAATTGATTAAGAAAATGACAAGTATTGTAATTCAGTAGAATTCAAACATATGACAAAAAAAATTTTCTTAAAAAGAAATTAAAGTGTAATTTAGCTTAATTAATCTAATTAAGCTAAATTATTAAATTTTATCAGTTGATGGGTTATTCAATACTTTTATAGGATGCTTACTCTAAAAAAAATTAATGAGTAGCTCAATTATTTAAGTCTGATCAATAGAAAGAAGTGTATCAAGTATGGGGGTCATAGTTTTTATGGTTTAGGAGATTACTTGACATAAACCAACAATTGAAAATATATATGAGACTGTATATATCTAACAAAATAATCATCATAATTTACCTTAAAATTATTTTGTTTCTTTATGTTTTAAGATTCTATATTATATTTGCTTCCATTCATGGGCTTCAAAATTATGATAATCACTTAATTATGATTTTATGCAATTACTTCTATTCATCCAGAAGTAATTTTTGAAAATGCTCATGATTACTGGAATCAATCATATATTTAACGAAAAATTAAAAAAGTTGCATGGATATAATAACTTATTATATTATATTTGTATTCATTACAATTTTTTTTTTATTTTGCATTACATATATGTAAGGTAGAAGTGTTCTGCAATTAAGCCTACTCAAAATGAATTTAATAATCTGGAAAAATGCAAGACAAGAAGTTAATGGTGACGTGCTTACTATTTTTGTGAGAAAATGGAAATAGATATGGCCTGAATGAGAATGATCTGAACAGATTGCACTGTGTGTGAAATTGTGTTATTGTAATGACAAGTGAATCAAACATGCATTGTCTTTCCTATAGGTGCTGAAGATTTTTGGATTCAACAAAACTTTGTTGCTGTAAAACATATCTAAGTCTTTGTAGCACCTATTTTAACTGAAAACTCAATTTTAATAGCTTATATCTGATAATAGCAATAAAATTATATTTTTATTTTTGTTTTACTGGATTTTGCCAATATGAAACAATTTATGTATCAATTCAGAGTTATTGAGGAATGTATATTTATGCACCATTCTAATAGGAATAATCTATATTACATGTTGATGTGGAATGAGAATACACATTTATTAAATGCAGGAGAGGAGAATAATATAAAGCCAAAAATGTTATTATTAGTTAGCTTTGTACTTACTAATAATAAATTATCATTTTCTTGCTTAAAACATTTTTGTTAATTGCGTCATTATATAAGCAGAACTCGAGAGTTTAAAGCTTATAACATAAAAGTATTTTTAAATTCTTTTAAATGTATTTAAAATTTGATTTAAATAAAAATTATATATACACTACAGAGACTATAAATCCAAATTCCCTTTCAAAAAATAAGTTAATGAGTAGTTATTTGTTTTTAATTCTCTTATATTGAAATTTAATAATTAAACTTTAATAATAATATAGAATTATCTATAAACCTTACTTGTTTTTATTTCTTGTTTAAATGATTTTGTTTTGGGATTGTTGATATCAAATAATAGCCAATTATCTTTACAAAGATTAGGACGATGAGTGAAAAATACATCAGAAAATGATGAAATTAATTCCATCAAACTAGAAAATCCCATTTCCATTATGTGCAATTCTTTTCTTGTAATTTTCTGAAATAATAAAAGTATGATTATTTCAAAAAATATTTATTAAATTTAATACTATATTTTAATAATAACCATTTCTCCTCTCAAATCTTACTCAAAGTCATAGGATTTATTTATATATTTAATGTACTATCTATCTATATAAGGACAATGACAATATTATTAGTCACTGTCAATGACCAAAACCAACAGATTAGTTTCAAAATTGCATGTCTTCCATTACCTTGATAGTATGTTTTATATTTTATATAATTATTTTTATAAAAAAAATAATTATATAATGTCAAGTCAATTATAAAAATATATTATAATTGCCTTGACATTTGCTAATGCATTTATTAATATTTGGAGTTTATGTTAAACTCCAAATGTTCTCTCACAACACTGTCCCAAAATGAACAGTTAATCATTCAATATTGTTAATTTTAGATATTTTATTATTAATTATATATATATTTTATATATTTCCTAACATGATTTATTTACATTGAATTTTAGAATTTGGCTTGCTTAAAAGCTTAATTAATAAAGTATGAAGAGGCAGAAAATATTTTCCCCTAGTATGTTATATAGGTTACAAAAACTATTGTGCAGCTTATTATTATTTTAAAGAGTAAATGTTTGTCATTTACAGTTTTTCTATGACATTCAATTAGGAAATTTAATGACTGGTTGATTAGTTCAGTTATGTTATTGAATAGGGATGTACTAAAGTAACGATCAGTGGGATGTGCTAATAACATTTTCCAACTGAGCATTCAATTAAATAAAATTTGTTAACTGAGCAATCAACTATTGGGTTGATGCATAATTTCATAGCATTTCTGTTGATATGGCAACACTGCTTTGTAAGTAATTTGTTTGGGATTTGTTGTTTGATATTTTGATGTAAGTGTTATGCTAATGAACATGTCTCGAATTGTTTAATTTTTAAAACTATTATTTTTGGGCTAAAGAAATGGAATGTCAGATAGGCAAAACTGAACATTTTTGACATATCCTTTTATTTGAGTTCAACCAAGGAGCAAAGGCAATGGAGGCTGCTAGAAACATTTCTGCCATTTATGGGAAGAGTGCAATCCGAGAAAATTCAGCAAAAAAATGGTTTTCTTGTTTCAAATAAGGCATTTTCATATGAATGATGATATTCAGGAAAATTATCCAATTTTGATGAAGATTATTAAAATGCTTTAAAATCCAGGATGATCCACATCTATCAAGAAGTGGCCAATTTGATGAATTGTGATTAACCAGCCATCAAACCAAATTAACCCCTAGTGTAATAATTCTGAATTAAACTGTAATTTTAATTTAATTTTCAAACCAAAGCTATGGTGCCACCATTTGTTGAATTAATAATTAATATATTATGCTAGAATCGGCCTTCTCCAATAAGTTTCCAAAATAATCATTACACAAACTTCTCAAAATGGAATTCTACCAGATGCCACCACAGTCTAATTGATAAGGCATTGGGGTGTTATCCCAAAGATCCCACTGCAGTAGCAAAATTTTATTTCAGGAAAATTAATTTAAAAATTATTGTCTAATTATTAATTACTAGATGGTGCCACTTTAGTTCAAATCTAAAAATTTATTATTAATTCAATAAATAGTGGCACCATAGCCTTGATTTGAAAATAAATCATTAAAATTGCAGTTTAATGATTGGGAATTATTATACTAGGGGCTAATTTGGCTTGAAATATTTGATTTAATGTTATTCCCCTGGTTAATTTCAATTAGAGTGTAAAATCAACCATCATACAACATTTGAATTTCATGGCCAAAATTCAAAAATTGGGTGTATGGATACTGCACATTTTGAGTGAAAAACAACAAAATCAGTGTGTGACCATTTGTATTTCTTTATTTGCTCATCAACAGTATAATCATTCTTGTCATAGATTGTTACTGGTGATAAAAAAAATGATATTCTTTATGCCAACATCAAGAACAGAAAGGAATGGTTCCCAACACAAAAGCTGGTGTCCATCCAATATTATGCAAAATATTATCCATTCAATATTATGCATAATATTGGATGGATATTATTATGCATCTGATGGGACAAACAGTGTTGTCTACTATGAATTACTTCCTAGGAATGTAACTATCACAGCTGAGCTTTCCTGCCAACAACTGAGACACCTTGAAGCTGCAATTCAGTAAACAGGAAGAATGTACCAATTGATTTTGCAGCATAACAATGTCCAGCTGCATTCTGCTAACATGATAAAAAGAGTTATCCAAGAGCTTGGTTGGGAGGTTATTTAACATCCATATAATGCAGGAAAATATATTATTGATTAGTTTTTGTATTTTGTTTATACAAAATTAACGAAAAATAAAAATTTTGCCAAGGGAAAAAATACTACAAACTTATGCATCAATCCAATAAATAAAATTTGCTGATAAGTATTGATTTTCAATTGAATATATAAAAATTTATTATATGATGACAATAATCATTTCTTTTATATAAAAATATAAAAGAAGTGATTGTCATCATCTATTTAATTTAAAAATATTTAAATTTTTAATTAAAAAAAATATATAGTATTAAAAAGGTAACACACAAATAAATATATAAATGCAAACTACATGATAAAATAAATGTAAAATTTGTTTGCCATATCTTAGTGGCTATATCCTTCAATTAAAATCAAGACTTTTTTCAGGAATCATCCATCATTATTGTTCAGCCTAATGTTCTTTTAGATTCAAATACTAATTAAGACAACTCAGATATATTATATTACCATTTGTGGAAATCAAAAATAATACTTCAACACAGTTATCAATTGCAATTTTCTAAATACTTTGACTCCAACATGTTAGCCTACTACTGGAATTTTGCTGTTTTATATATTGAATGCTATTGCCTAATGAATTTTAGTGACCAATTATCCAGATTTTAGAAGATTTAGCAATAGAAAATGATATCTATCAGTAAATTGTAATTATCAATAAATCAGTAAAAAAATATACTCTCTGTTTTTCAAAATAAAAATAATTTGATTATTAATGCTAATGATTGATGATAACTTTTTTTCTTGTATATTGTAAAGATATACATTATACAATCCACACTCAACTGATTTATTAAATTTTGCCAAATAGATAAAATTTGCTGATTTAATTTCTGAGTTCTGTGACACATTCCACACTCCCACAGATTTGTTAACTATTTACTACTGAATCTTTCAAGAGAGAATATGTATGGAAGAATTCATTTCAAAGCTCCTAGGATAGTGATAATGATAGCAACCAGAATATTGAATGGTGGGGTTCAATGGACTGGGCCTGAACTCATCCTTAAAAATCTGTAGATGTAGCCAAAATTAAATCATTTCAAGAGAAAAGTAAAAATTGTCAATAATTGTTTTTTAAATGCATTTAATTTATAATTGTGGTTAATATTAATATTCATTAACTATACACTATTTTTTTTAATCAGATTGGCATTCTTTTTTATGATTTTATGTTAATCCATATAAATTTTTAATTTCTCTTTTAAATTTGAAATAAAACTTTTTGATGTTTACCTGAAAAAGAATAAAAATATTTATTTTTAATATTATAAATATTTTTCTTTGTATTTTATTTATGATTGGATTGTTATTTATTCCTGTATAGTAATTCTTTCTTTTTCAGCAATATCAAACTAAATACTATACAAATATATTTTTATTGCAATTATTATAAAAAAATTAGCTATCTGTGTTAAGTTGAAAATATTATATTTTAAATATATACATACCTTCTAATTCACTGCTTCTACTCTTAGTCATACCTCTTTTTTATCTATAGCACTCTTAGCATTATATCTATATTTATAACGTAGTTTAAATATAGGTAGCCTGAAGATGGTAAAGCATTACCGAAAATGTTAGCTACTGTATGTTAGAATAGAGACTCAACTGCTAAGAATGCTGTAGATAAAAAAGAGGTATTTTAAATAAATTTTATCAATAATATATTTGTACTAATTGGTATAAATATATTACTGGAAAAATAGAACAGAATGTTTATATTGAGAGAGAAACAAACCTTAGCAGCATCTATATGGAAGAACCAATTAATTTCAATCTTAAAAAATTAGCTGGCTCTTAAAATTCTTCCATGTTATTCAATTTGTTTAACTCTAGTCAAGAACACCATATACAACAAATATATAATAAAATAAAATGCTATTGGATGAAAAATATGGTCAATGTTGCAATTTAATCAAATGTATTAAAAATTAGGAGAAAGTAAATTTTCTTTTAAAAAAATAAAAAAATTAAGAAATAAATATATAAAAACAGAAATATTTTCTAATAAAATGAATAAAATTATTCATTTTAATTAAAAATAATGTTTTTATAGAAGAAAAATGAAGCATACAGTATTAAATTAATTTAAAGGATCAAATTTGACAAAAATGGAAATTTTTTATATGGACATATCTTGAAAATTTCAAATAGATATTTTAAAAAGTATTTATAATTTTAATAAAATTAGGAATATTTATTGCATCATTAATGTAAATCAAAAGCTACAGGCTAATGAATACAGGAAGTAAAAACAACAAAAATATAATATATCACTACCAAGCATCTATTTTGTTGCTAAAATAAAGAACTTATGTGCTAAAGATTAGATCAAAGTCTTCATGTTGATTTTTTACAGAGTCTATATAATTAGTGTTTTCATGTTAGCTATAATAACTGAAAACAATTCAACAAAAATCAAAAATCTTGTCTAAAATATCTTGATTTATTAATATATTACATCTACATTTATTAATATTTTAAAAATTATTACATCAAAATTATTGTTATGTTATAAATATATATATTAGTAAAATAAATGTATAATAAATGTTCAATGAGACTGCACCAAACACAAACTACAAGAAATGTTACCCAAGAGCCCTTTAGCAGTCAAAAGATTTTTATTCAATAATGTTTTCAACGCTCTTGGCATCTTCCTCAGCTGTTACAATCTAACTAACCCTGCTTTACATAGAGCAGGAGACCTAACTATGTAAAACAAACAAACACGACAAAGATTTAAAAGGCAAGTGTACATCAGGAGGTGCTTGCCTTAGTATTTCCTGCCAGTAAAACAATACATTTTTGTTATGTGACTCCACTTCAAGAATACATTACATATAGTATAAACAACCTTACAAAATTTTTTACAAATAATTTTTCTAAAACATCAATTTAAAATACAAAGTATTCAGCAGCCGTTAAAAAATAAAAATGATATATAAACAGGCAAAATTATTCATAAACCGCCCCACATCTCTTTACAGGAGTGTCAAAAAAACCAATCGTAGCATATCCTTTTTAGTCTGCTTTTCTTACTTTACATAACCATCTCCACGCACTAGGGACCGTTTCTGGTTCCATGAAATTAATCACACATCCTCCTCTCTTCTTTTTGAGGATTTCTAATGCATCATATTTCATCCCAGTTTTTTTCACTTAGTTGGATAATCCTCGCTCTTCCCCACTGCACTTCCACATCGTGAAGCAGCAACCTCTGGCTTAGGGCAGTGGAGAGTTTACTGTACTTGAGGTCCGTTTTATGTTCTTTTAATCTCTCTTCCAAGTTCCTCTCCATATACCCTATATAAAATTCTTCTCTTTCCAACGAGTGATTAGTAATAGAAATTTCATACACTCCACTTCTGACTTTATCCTCATATTTGACTTTGTCATTCCTGATCATCCCAAAAACAGTCGGATTCCTTCTAAAACACAGAGTAGCATTCGTTAACCCGCCGATGTTTTTCGCGAATTTTTCTACCCATAGGATTTGGTCGACACTTCTAAAGGAAACAGATTTATTCGACTGAGTTTTCTCCTTGAATAAACCTCTCTCTACTTCGATTAACCCGCCGATGTTCTTCGCGAATTTTTCTACCCATAGGATTTGGTCGACACATCTAAAGGAAACAGATTTATTCGACTGAGTTTTCTCCTTGAATAAACCTCTCTCTACTTCATTAAGAAGCTTCCTTTGAAACTTTTTCTCATACCCATGTTGTTGTCCGATTCCCATAATTGTATTAATTTTCTCACTTCTGTCTCCAAAACTAGAACAGCGAGTGTAGGCTCTTCTAAAGAGGGCTGAAAAGTTAGCCTTCTTAAGTGAAAGTCCATCTTTGGATACCATGGGTATGTATAAAGGAGCACTTCCTGGTTTTCTATAGACTGTAGTCCTATAGTCTCCATCCGCAATTGCAATTCGCAGGTCAAGGAAGTGGATGTCAGTTTTACTCTCGTTCCTTTTTAACTGTAAGCCCCAAGCTACTGTTCGACAGGGAAGCAACCATCTCTTCTGCCTTACATTCGTTCTCCCAAATTACTAAGATATCATCTATGTACCTCAGGTAAACTTTTAAAAACAGGTTAAAAAGCCAGATAGTCTCCCGTTCTTGTCGTATAACTACCAACTCAGCCAAAACACCCTCCATTGGACTACCAATGGGAACTTCCTTCATTTGCCGGTAAAATTTCTGATCAAATTTAAAATAAGAATGATGGCAGATCAGTTCACAGAGATCCCTCAGACACTCCTCCAGCCCTTTTTGTTCCTCCACCTCCTACAGGCCATTATAAAGTAGATGATAAAGTTCAATACAAGCTGGTTCTATCTGAATAGAGGGATAGAGAGATTCAAAGTCGAACATCGTAAGTGTTTCTTGGGAATGGGGCCTCTCTCCAAAAGCTTATCTAGTAGCTCGTCTGTACAGTTAATCGAGTACTCATACCCCTTTAGTCTCAACCTACACCACTTAGCCAGTTTTTTCTCTACCAAATAAAGAGGCGATCTAAACTTCTCAACAATAGGCCTAATCCTTACCGGCTCTTTATGTATTTTAGCATATCCAAAAAGGCATGGGCATGCAGGTGCCGCCACAATCAAGTGTTTTAGGAATGTTGGTAAAGCCTTACACTTCAAAAATTTGTCCACCCGGCGACAAAGCTTACTAGTGGGGTCATATTTCAACTCTTCTGAACCAGTCTCTTTGATGTAGTCATTTAAAAATTGTCGATAAGTTTCCCTCTTCATGAACACCAGGTTGCAACTTTTGTCCACCCTTGTACAAACTACGCTGTTTTCCTTTACCCATTTAACAGTAAGCCTAGTCGCACATCTAATCATCTTATCTATGCCCCGGTTGTAAATAAATGTATATTAAATAAAATATTATACTCGCCCTTGTACAAACTACACTGTTTTCCTTTAACCATTTAACAGTAAGCCTAGTCGCACACCTAATCATCTTATCTATGCCCCGGTTGTAAATAAATGTATATTAAATAAAATATTATACTGTAAAACACTACAACTACAGAAGAGTTATCAGTTATTACTTAAAAATAAATGAAATAATTCACTCACTGTATATTCCTTCATGAAATCAGTAGCCCAAATTCCATCAGGAAAAAATGATAAAATCTGAAAAATATTAATTAATAATTTAAAAATTTTTGAGTATTCAAATTGCTACTACTTAAGAGAATTTCATTTCAAAATAATTGCAAAGAACATAATCAAGCCCCTAAATTTATGTAAATTCATGTTTATTTCAACATTATATAAGCCAAATTTTTACAATAATTTACCATAAATTATATAATTACTATGGTATAATTAAATTATTATATGCAGATGTTACTGTAAATACTGTCTGCATATAAAGTTAGGAGATACAATATAACTATTGTAATATGATACATATGTGAAATTTGCATCATGTTACAATAGTTATTAGGACATTCAGTAATTTTTCTACTATCAAGCATTAACTATCAATTATAATGTTATTGGTAGTTTTGGCAACTATTATTATGATAGTGTATTCTAATCATTGGTATTATACTAGCATATAAAATTTCATTACTGCACTGTAAAAATCATTTTTAAATTATAAAGATAATTTTTAAAATATAAGGCATGTTCAAATGAAAGTCATTTGAGATGTATAACCATTGGATGAATACGAAAGGAAAGATGAAACATAAGCAAATAGAAAGAATAATATTTAATGAAGCTTACTGCATATAATGTTCCTCAGAAGAAGTCACTCATGGTGCTTAAGCAGGCATCCCATTGTTTGGGTAGGTAGCAAATTCTGTCCACGAAGAAAAATTTTGGTTACTGTTTGAACCAGTCCTTAATTGCATCCATTACGGCCTAGTTGGTGTCAAAGCTTTATCCCTTTAGGAATTTCTTTAATGGTCCGAAAAAAATGAAAATCACATGGGATAAATCTGGGCTGTATGTAGGATGTTGAAGGACTTTCACTTCCTATGGGCTAGTATATCAACAACAACCTTGGTGACATGAGGCCTTTGTTATCATGGAGAATGATGGTTCCTAAAGACAGCAGGCCAGTTTGCTTGTTTTTGATAACCTTATGCAGATTTTCAAATGTTTCGGTGTACCACTGAGCATTGATTGTAGCATTGGAGTTCAAAACTCCAGTAAGATGGGTCCCTGCATGTTGAAGAATGTAGTCAGCATAATCTTTCTGGCTGACTGCTACATTTTGAATTTCTTCGGCATGGGCAAATTGGCATGCTTCCACTGATGCTGACAAACTTTTCATCCAATTCAAAATGTGACACCATGTTTCATCTTCTGCCATTATGTGCTGCAGGAATTGTTTGCCCTCATTGCATGGCGTGGGCAAACTGGCATGCTTCCACTGATGCTGACAAACTTTTCATCCAATTCAAACTGTGACACCATGTTTCATCTTCTGCCATTATGTGCTGCAGGAATTGTTTGCCCTCATTGCAGTAGTGCATCAAATGCTGCAAGCTGAGGCCCATTCATTGTTCCTTGTGATGTTCAGTCAGCATGCAAGGCATCCATTGGCACCACTGGCTTGCATCCCTCAGCCATTAAAAACTGAATTATAGCTTGCATATCTTGCTTGGATGGATTTTCAATCATATCAGCCATCTTCAATGTAATGCCACATGTTTAAAAATGACACAAGTGCACAATTTAAGAACACTGCATATGAACCACACATACAGCTTCACTTTAACATCCATATTCCAAAACTGAAATATCAACTCATCACATGGTGTGTTTTGAATGGTTTCATTTGAACACGCTTTATATTTTGTATGTCAAAATATTTATATAGTCAAATTTATATATTTTTCAGAATCTAGTCAAATTTATGTAATAAGGATTTACAAATTTGGGAGAGCTTATAAATATTCTTTAGATACTTGTGTTTTTAATTTAAAATATTAAAAATATTTATTCTATCACAGGGCTGTCCAAAAGGTAGCCTGCGAGGCTTTTATGATTTGTGATATATTATTACTTTTGATGTTTTTTCACTTTTATTTATTATTTTTTTAGAGAGATTAATAAAAAGAATCCTAAAATTGTAATTTTTAGAATTTAAAAAATATATATTCTATCACAGGGCTGTCCAAAAGGTAGCCCGCGAGGCTTTTATGATTTGTGATATATTATTACTTTTTAATGTTTTTTCACTTTTATTTATTATTTTTTTAGAGAGATTAATAAAAAGAATCCTAAAATTGAATTATACAATTTTTCTTAATTATTAGTAATTATTTAATGATCAACAAGCTATCAATGACGCATCTTTATAAGATTTTCAATCACATTAATTTTAGTTGTAGCTATTTCAGTTTAAAGTTTTGAATTGTAACTGTATATTAGTTATTTTTTGGTTTTAAATACTCACCATTTCAGTGATTGTATGACCCCAATGTGAGATTCTGTTTTAATTTTATTTTTATTTTACTATGAAATCAGTGAGAAAAAACGTAAAATAGAAAATGAAAATCAAATACTGGTATGACCCCGATGTGAGATTCTGTTTTAATTTTATTTTACTATGAAATCAGTGAGAAAAAACGTAAAATAGAAAATGAAAATCAAATACAGTGGTACCTTGGTTGACAACGGCTTTGGTTAACGATGAGTGGTTGAAAGAAAAAAAAAATGTCTTGGTTAACAACGCATGCTTTATGAACTTCCGACAAAATAGAGCTCTGTAAAACAGCTCGTCATTGCATCACATGATTGATTAGTTCAGTCAATCGTTATTTTTTTTTAACAATCAATTCAAATCCGACAATATCATTATTAAAATTAATAAAATTATGACCTTTTAAAATATATTTAACTAAATGATAATTAACATATAATAATGAAAACAAATTATTTAATTAATTAAAAATAGACGTGCAACAGTTCACTAGTTTTTTAGTTTCTTAAAGATGATTTCTAGACGATTATTATTATAAAATCTGCGAACAAAGTCTAATTCAATTGTTTATTTGTTATATATTACTTGACACCTGCAAGTGGTGTGACATCGCAGTTTCGTTTGTGTTATATATTACTTCATACCTGCAAGTGGTGTGACGTCACAGTTTCGGATTCCATTAGAAGAAGACTTGACACACCTGCAAGTGGTGTGATGTCGCAGTTTCAGATTCCATTAGAAGAAGACTCGACACCTGCGAGTGGTGTGACGTCGCAGTTTCGGATTCCATTAGAAAACTTGACACACTTGAGTGGTGTGACGTCGCAGTTTTGTGTTATATATTACTTCATACCTGCAAGTGGTGTGACGTCACAGTTTCGGATTCCATTAGAAGAAGACTTGACACACCTGCAAGTGGTGTGATGTCGCAGTTTCAGATTCCATTAGAAGAAGACTTGACACACTTGCAAGTGGTGTGATGTTGCAGTTTCAGATTCCATTAGAAGAAAAAAACGTCTGTCCGAGATCCTACAACATCGCAGTTTCGGATTCCATTAGAAAAAAATAACGTCTGTCCGCCTTACAGTTCATATAGACCAGTGCTTCTCAAACTTTTCATTCATGATCGTTCGTACAGACAATAAATCGGCGAGTGCGTATTACTGTTTGTTCGTCATGAAAAGGCAAAATCAAATCTTATCTGTATATTAATTGTTGAATCTATAAGCCGCTAATCAGTGTTTACGGGTTCGTTTGTCAAAAAACTCCAAAGTGAGCTCAATTGTCCTTCTGATGAAGATTGATAATTAAAAACTGTTTCCACGAACAATTCATTTTATTAATGTTAAGTTTTTGTAGCAAATATAATAAATAAATGATATTTTCCATATTTTTTGGGACATTTTAAATGCGTTTTATCTGCATTTTTAATATTTACTATGGTTGTGGGAAGGAGCCGCAACGAATTAATCAATTTTCAGTTAAATCCTATGGGGAATCGTACTTTGGATAACGACGTTTCCACTGGAACGGATTACCGTCGATAACCAAGGTACCACTGTATATGCAGATTTCATTTTTCTCGAAATCAAAAATAACATTTTTATCAATGTAATAAATTCATTAAGAAGATTCAACTCTCATGAATATGCTACCCACAAAACTAATTTTATGTGCCCAGCAATGAAAATGCAATACAGGATATTATTTCCTATCAAAATTTTTAAATTATTGTAACACGAAATCTTGTATGGCACTGAATATGAAACAAAACTTACATTATTGTATGAAATATCATATAAACTTGTGACAACTATGCGCGTATAACATGTTGCCAGCACAATAATATAGCTATAGTACCATAGAGAAAAGCTATTGTACTTATAATATAGTAAAATTTTTTAAATGAACTAATTTTAGATTTATTTCTGATTTTAGCATCTATTCGCATATTTTACGATTTTCGCATAAATTATCATCTGTTGTGAATTTTAGCATCTATCGCAAAATGCTAAAAATACGTGTCTCTATTTTGATTACATCTTGTTTGAATATTGTGCGTTCACTATTAGAAAAGGCCATTAATATCATCAAAGTCTTAATTAAAAAGTAAGCGTAATTTTTTAAAATTTAGACTGTGATGATGATGATAGAAAATTTTTATTTCCTTTTAAGATGAAAATGATTTTCGTATATTTGATCGGTTATACAGGAGGATCCAGGCCCGGCCTGTTGATCCCAATCCAGTATATCGACTCCATCGCCTTTGATGTACTGTAGTTTTCATTGGCCGACTGTCTTAAATCTTTCAATATGTATGTATATTTGACAGAATTAAATATTAAATAGTGTAACCCAGTGGTTCCCATCATTTTCTAGTCAGATATTCACTTTTAGCTAAAAGACTATTGGAACATTATAATGTTGCAATACACTTCAACAACAGAAGATTCAATTTTTAATACTTATTCTTAGAAATGTAAAAAAAAAAAAAATGTCTTTTCTACATGTATTACATGCACAGTGAAAAATCCAAACATATCTTAATATGCTGATAAGTTTTAGGAAAATCTGAATTATCTTGGGAAAAAATGTATACATATATACATATTTGCCTAATGAAATAGCGATAAGATTAGGAAGAATACATCTGAAGTGTAGTCATTCAATGAAAGAAGATCCGCTGGTATATTTTTAGTGTATAGTTTTTTTTACTGAACTTCATATTTGTTCCAGCAAATTATAAATATTACGAAATATTTCGACAATTACAAGTACAGTATATTCATTTTTACTTTATCCTTATATTGGTAGGGGAGACCGGGGCTGGTTGTCACAAGTTATTTTAATCACTTAGACACTTTATTGCTGCCATCTGTTGCCATCATCCAAAGCGTTTCCAAGAACTGACAACGTGAATGTATGCTTGAGCGCTTCCTGCTAAACGTATATCTGCTGTGATAAAAAACGGTTTTGTGTACTGCCAAGTAATTTTTTAAGTAACTTTATTTTGCTGTGTGAGCCATATAGGTAAGATTATGTTATTTCATATTCTTACAGTATAATGTAGATGTTTTAAGGTTTAAAATGGCACATTCTGTGCAAGTTACTCATAACCTCTCCATATGCTGTCATTGTATAAATTAGAAATGGCGGCTCGGGGCAAGTTATCACATTAGCAACAGGGCTGGTTGTCCATAAGTTAAGTTTTAAATCTTATATATGTCAGAACTACGATTCAGAATAAAAGATTACGTGGCAAAGATAAATGCTAATTAGATGTTATAGATTGTGTTTTGCAATAAAATCTTTATCATTTATGAGCACATTGTTTTTGTGTAAAATATTTAAACTTTTCACATTGTAAGTTGTCATGCAGGTTCCAGAACTCAATATTTGTAATTTAATGTTATTTCCGTGTTTCATGTTTACTTGTGTAAGTCACAAAAAATTGTTGAAAGTAAATAAAACGAGAAAACCAATCCCATTCTCTGTGACAACCAACCCAGAGATGGGGTAGGTTGTCTCATTTGTTATAGGTTTGTAAAAGTGTTATAGGGTCATCATATTATGCTTTTATACATTTCAGAAATTGTTGTTTGATAACTAAAACTCTAATCCAGATACTCATGTAATGAAATAATAAAAATAGTGATCTGGAAAAGCTACAGAATCTTATTTGTGAAAATTGAGACAACCAGCCCCGGCCTTCCCTATTAGCATTTGGATTTATGAAATTCTATAGCGTATTGCGATATTACAACATATTGTTTTATTAAAGAACTATTTTTGTAATTTTAAGATTTATAATCAATAAAAATAAGGTCAATTGGAACTAAAATATAGGGATAATCGGGGAAGATTGTATCTCTTTTTACTTTATTTGAAACTATGAAAATTTCAATTTCAGAATAATAATTACATCATTGAGAAAACCATATATTAATCTCTTCAATAGTTCAAATTTTATTCGATTAAAATTAATATCTTTAAAAATATTATTTTAAAGATATTAATTTTTATTATTAACATTTTGAAAGAAATATTTTCAAATGTTACAACTATCGATTACAATTAAAGCTCTATATCTAGAGCTTTAATTACAACCTATCCCTCTGTAAAGTATAATCTTGATTGTAACACCCTATGGGTTGGTTGTAACACTACAAAATTTCAATGAAATATAGTCTATATCCAAGTTTTTTGCATTCAGATTTTAGGATATAGCCTAATAAGGGTGCATTTCTTTATTTCACAGAGTCACACTCTTTATTAATGCAATCCGTCAGTCCAAAAAGGCAGGTCAGTTACCAGCATCGATGGTTACCGGTGATTGGAGTTAGTAGTACAATGACAAAAGTATCGTGAAAATAAAATGGCGACGTCAAATTTAAACCCAGAAGATCATATTTTAACATAACAATATTATTTATATATAACACTAATTATTTTTTGCATGTTCCGGGTTAATATCATCTGAAATGGTAACATCGTAGCAACATTTTTTTTCCGTTTTACGACCTTTCCAATCAGTGAGATTACTAAGAGGCGGAGCCAGTTCCAACACCTGTAGAGAGGGGACTGGATGGTGAAGGATAGGGATCGCCGAGCCGGGTCTGGACCCTAAAAGCTTTCCAGATGCCGGGTCCGGCCTCTGAAAAGTTTACCCGAGTTCTGCGTGGCAAGCCAACACATTACCACGCGGTCATCCGACGGTTCGTAGCAACATTTACTTTATGGCACCAGCCATGTTGTTTAATGAAATAGACCACCTCTATAGATGGTCCGTTTAATGACGAGATAAAACACTCATTCCAGTCATGGAAATATCGAAATACGTAAGTCACGGTCTTAAAAATTAAAAAAAAAAACAGCTTTGTCCATCAGCAGTCTAAACGGTGAGAAAACCGTCCAATAAGAAATGCATCCTAAATTTCAATTTTATCCTTTAATCAGAATTACAGTTGTGACAAATATAAAAAGAATTGCCAGCTATATATTCTTCGTCACTTACTTTTACACACCGCATTGATCCATTTTTCCCCTACTATTGTTATTTAGCTTCATCATAGAAGATATAAAAATACTTTTCTTCTTCTGAACTGCTACTGCTTGAATATTTGATGTTTGTGAATTGGCACCATTAATTTAGACCAGTGCTGTCCAATTATAATGAACCCGAGGGCCATAGCCGTATTAACTAGAGACATGAAGGGCCGCAGTTACAAAAAAGGTGAAGGGGCTTTGGTATTTGATACGCTATTCTCTCAACAAACGGAACGCGTAAATATAACGCTTTATGGAAACCAATTTTATTTCCAGATTAAAAAATCTTATTACAAAATTATATTTAACAAATTTCATCCAATAAACATGTTAACAAAACGTTATATAATAATCTATTTAATGTGATAAATGAGGGCGGGTAGCAGCATTTACAGGGCTGAATATTTACATCCACTCCTGTTGTAGCTATCCGCAGAATATGTAAAAGAGAAGAATCTCCAAGGCAGTTCCGAATCGATTCTTAACTATCTTTATATTAGAAAATACACTTTCACATAAATAAGTACTGCACTACCAAACTTTGATATTACTTTCCGACCAAAATCAATTAGAAAATGCACTTTCACATAAATAAGTACTGCACTACCAAACTTTGATATTACTTTCCGACCAAAATCACAAAAGTTAGGAAAACATTCATTTGATATTACTTTCCGACCAAAATCACAAAAGTTAGGTACTACCAAACATTGATATTACTTTCCGAACAAAATCACAAAAGTTAGGAAAACCGTTCGTTAAACAAAGCAGTTTACTTATGTGATTTGTTATAAAAAAGTTATTTTCCCACCCTACTAATATACTCGATTTTTATTTTCTATTTTACGTTTTTTCTCATTCATTTCACAAATTAAAAAAGTTATTTTCCCACCTTACTAATATACTCGATTTTTATTTTCTATTTTACGTTTTTTCTCATTCATTTCACAAATGCAACGAACTTATGATAAAATAAAATTAAATTAAAACGTAAAATAAAATTAAAACAGAATCTCACAACAACGGTCACACAATCACTGAAATGATGTTAGAAACCAAAAGATAACTAAAATACAGTCACAATTCAAAACTTTAAAGTGAAATAGCTAAAACTAAAATTGACGTGATTGAGTCATAAAAATGTGATGTCATTGATAGCTTGTTGATCGGTAAATAATTACTAATAATTAAGAAAATTAATTAATTAAGTTAATATAATTCAATTTTAGGATTCTTTTTAGTAATCTCTTAAAAAAGTAATTAACCCTTTCTGCGGGACTGTTTTTTTCACCAAAAAAATTATTTTTATACCGTTAGCTAAGGGATATTGTTGAATTATGCAACAAAATTATCAAATTATGTTTAGTAATTATGTCATGACCATATATATCATTATTCGTAATGGTTATTTGCAAATCTACAGTGTAACATGCATGTTGAAATTGTAACACAGATTCAGAAGGAAAATTCTTATTTCCCATAGGTCTGAATTATGTGTTCAGTGACATTTTGTAGCTCCAAAATTAGATCACATGATGGAAACAGAAGTTTGCCTAAAGTATTTACAAATATTCTAGATGATAGAGTAAATTTAGCTCTTGTATCTGTTGTTAAATAAGATGTCCGCTCATTGATTAAACATTTTAGACTAGAGTCGGCTAACTAATTTTGTTTCAAACATCCCTTAAACCGGATACAGTGGGTGATTGGTTAACGAACTGTTCGGATAACGAATACTTCACAGAACAAACTGTGGGACCTGTGGACTGACAGAATGACGATCGGCTGGATGGCCGCATGGTGGCTTACCATCCTGGAGGATCTGAGTCTCACACCTCCAATTTTTCAGGAAGGGTCCGGGCCCGACTTGTTGAACCTCATCCTTCAACCATTTGGTTGACCCCATCATGGGTGTTGGCCAGCCTGTGATGAGCTCTATAAGTAGCCACCGCCAGATGAAAATATCTCCTGAGGAAATGGTGGCTTAACTAACTTAAAGGAATGACAGGCTTAGGCCTTGCCCATTCATGGAGATATGGATAAGGATGGGAGAACAGTAGTTTTCCCGATTAAAATGAACTTGGAGACAACTTAAAACAAATCAAAGATACGATTAAAATGAACTTGGAGACAACGTAAAACAAATCAAAGATTTATTAATTAAAATGAACTCAGAGACAACTTAAAACAAATCAAAGATTTATTAAGTTAGAGAGAGATTTTACAATTTTTGGTGTTAGAATGGCACCCATACCAAGTTAGTAAGAGAGAGATTTTACATTTTGGTCTTAGAATGCACCCATACCAAGATGATTTTACACATTTTGGTCTTAGAATGCATGAGGTAATAGGCTTGGGATGTCGGCCGGATTGGCCGTGTGAAAACGCTTCGGCTTTCCACTCTGGAGGATCCAGGTTAGAGTCTCGGGTTCCACACCTTGAAAATATTTATCATGCGGTCTGGGCCTGGCCCGTCGATCCCCGTCCTCCACAATCCGGCTGACCCCCTCCTCGGGTGGGCAGCCTGTGGAAGGGCTTCTTTCACCCCGCCACTTAGTACTCTTACTGAGTGGAAAGTGGCGTCATCTGTTGACAAAAAAAACAAAAAAATAGGCTTGGGATCTCTACAACGACAATGCTATTAATCACTTCCGAAAAATCCAGAAGAAGAGAGAAAAGCAATCGACATTGGACAGATTCTTTAACGGAAATTAAACATAATAGATAAAAATGCAAGACTATGTATGTTATTTATATATTATATTATATATTATCGTTGCCACATAAAAACTAAAGATTTATATAAATGTAAAAGAAATGACTATCGTATATTAAGATTCCTGTTAGGTACCCACAATGCTGGCTTCTGGTTGCTTAATGAACTCGTGCAGGAAAGCCCAATAAAGACAGGTTATTAAATTGTTGATGAAATTCTTGAAGCAAACATGTAAAATAAATTTATATTGAGTGAGTATGTGGTATATATGGATGACCTCCCTCCCGGCACAGCCCGATGAGGAAGGGGCACATTGTATGCGTAATAATATCTTTTAGTGTTTTCTGAGATATAACAAGAAGAAACTGAATGATGGCTTTTCATTCCACTTATAACGTTCTATGCAACGATTATGAATATATTACTACGTATATCCACAATGTTCCGTTGTATATAAATGGTTTTCGAATTTGCTATATTCGATTATCGTTGCAGACAGCAGCATATAATATCCCCACCCAAATACAACTATCGAATTATATATGTAAATCTCAAACGATTAGTTTGTAATGTGTAATTTTAACAATGTATAAATAATAACATAGAAACAAGTTGGCAATAAATGCTTTTTCAATATAAATTTATATTGGTACAATTGTACCAGGGGTGTACAATTAGTCAATAACGTCCATTCAAGGTCAACTATATGACTGTAGGCTATGGGCTAGTTACATTCTTTTTACGAAAGGGAGAGCTGTAACAAACTATCCCCTTTGTTTGAAAATGCTATTATTATTATATTTTAACTATTTTTTAAAAA
>AYEL01085930.1:0-15731 GCA_000484575.1 Olivierus martensii
ATCAAAAATCAGTGATAAAACTGGCATACAGATGGCTGGATGATAGCAACGTATACAAATTGTAGAAATATTTATTAAAATAAATAAATTTTCAACAAAGTCGACATTCATATAAAATGTAATGTTTGTGTCTGTTCGGTAAAGGCTTCCGCACGGTTTGATCCTTCGGGAGCAAACTTTGCTCTGAAGACTTTCCACAGCCATGCAGATAATATAGGCTACTCAGGGACGAGATCACCCCAAAGATTATGGCATTTTTGGATGGTAATGAAAATACCTTTATTTAAAACTTAAGGAATAAAATTTATTAATTATTGCCAATAATTAATGCTAAGTACTTTTTTTGCATATTTTATGCCCCTTTCCAATCAGTGAGATTACTAAGAGGCAGGGCCAATTCCAACCATGGGATGCACCCACATCCGTAGAGGGAGCCGGATGATGAAGGACGGGAATCGCCGGGCCAGGTCCAGCATCCCGAAAAAACTTTTCAGGAGATACCCGACCCGGGACCCGAATCCGGGGCCTGCTGCGTGGCATGCCGACAGCGTTGCCACTCAGCCATCAGGCTGCCTGTTGCTAAATGCTAGGAATGTAGGTATAAGAAATGCCTTAACTGATTTCTTAACAGTGCCGATATCTGTCAAATGATACACGTCATCGCGATGACGTCATGATTTCCAATATTTTATGACAGTTTGGATCTATTGTTACCGCGGCGAAATAAATTGGGCCCATTGGTTTTATATGTCCAACTTTAACATTCATTTAGCCTGCATATTTGTCACAACATTAAACAACTCTATCTGCAACTCTTTAAAAATGGTGAACGTTAAAACTTCAAAGTTAACAGAAATATCAGACCATTAAAATTGAATTTTCTGTAACATTAATTATCCCTGTAAATTTATTCGTTTAAAAATGGCGAGCATTCAATCCGAGAAAGTAATGAATAATGAGGTTACCTGCTCTATATATATTTATTAAGCTTTTTATTTTGTATTATTGACGACAGATGGCGCTAATCGTTAAAGCAAGGTGAAACATTTGGCTTTTTTGCATTATCCTTACAATTTATAATGAAGTATGTTTAGATTATTATTTAGATAAGTTAATATATAAATTAGCTGTACTGAAGGTGATTTTTATAACATATAATCATTCTGAAATTAATAATCCGTTCTGAAAGTAGGCTGTTAGTTATTTTCGAATTGCTTGTTCTTGATTTCTGTCGAGATCTTGATTTTTGTGGTGGAAAAAATTTATGATAAATTCCAAAATAATTAATAAAATGTATAACTTAAAAAATTACTAATATATTATTTCATGAAAATCATACTTAATGCACAAATAAAGCACAATTTCAAAATCATGCATAGTAAATCCATGTTTAGCGAAAATAAAATACACCTGCACTATACTATATAGCCACAGTGGCCAAACTGTGGATTGCGAGCCACATCAGGTTCTTTGGTACCTTAATGTGGCTCTATACCATGACAGTCAATAATTAATATGAAGCAAATATCTGTTTAAGTTAAAAAATAATATATCTGTAATTTATCTATTATAAAAATTCGAAAATTAAGTAATAATTTTCACTAAGGCTAAACTCATCAATTAACTTAATTCAATTTAGCTACATACATCGTTATATTGCAGCATTTACGTGATTTAGTAATGTCGAGTGACGTCACATTAACATCATGCATCATGTATACATTGTTAATGTCAAACATCATAAGTTGTATCAATTAAATATAGCAGATTCATTCTATGATGTAATGTATCTTCCACTCCATATATCACATGATGTAATAACAACATCATTACAGATGATTCACATTCTTATGACAAATTTGATCCTAAACTGTCATCGTAACATGAACTGTCATAAATTGTATCCATATTTCCAAAGGTGCAATGATAAAAATGATGATTCTATTCTTGATAATTGTTTTATACTTTAAAATAACTATAAAAATAGAAGAAAACTAAATAAAATTTCTTATTGTATATATTTATTCAAACTTTTATTATATAAAAATAAACCTTCAATATGAACAGAAAGTATTTGAAAATTTTTAAATATAAAATCATAGCAATAAAAATAAATCAAAAATGCCCCCGAAAATATTGTAACTATAAAATGAAGTGATGGAGAGGAATTTGCCTATTTCCTATTTTGGGAATGGAGTTTATAAGTGGATTTGTGAATTGTATATAGAATTAACAAACTAATTCTATAATCAAAGAGTATTGATAATATATATATATATTAATATATCTTGTATACTATATTTGAATTAAAAACAGGCAGTTAACCCAGAAAGACTATAATTCATTTTTATTTAGCATTTGGAATCCATTGGTTTTTGTGTCCAACTTTAATGTTGATTTAACTAGCATAGATGCCACAAAGGCATTATCGTGATGTCATAAATTATCGGATTTGGTGACGTCATCCATTGTTACGTCTTGAAGATATCACAGTACCGACATTTCAGGTTTTATCTAAATAATTTATTGCATTATTCGTAAACCAATTAATGATACATGTGTGATTGCTATCAGCTTTGACACGGAAAATTTAACGGATTTTCGATAAAGTTCTTTTCATAAAAATGATATAAAAATGCATGTACACCTAGCTCTCGTTTGCACGGTACTCAATTTACACTGTTTTTAAATAAAACAAAACATTTTTTTCGTTTTATTTTGATTATTTTGCATAAATAAATTTATAAATTATGCCATTTATACCTACCTTTATTGTAAACAACTCTATGTTTTGCATGGAATCAATCTAACAAATAATCATTGAAAGATTCTGTGCCTGTTTGCTGCAAGGCTGATTTACTCAAAAAGAAGTGAATCAAATGCCCTTGGCTATTAAGAAATTACTCCTAAGCAATTTTTTTTGCATCCAATTGCTTTCACAATGAGTGACACAATCTCATAGAGAGCATTTTCAATCAATTTGCCAGATTGATAGGCAAATTGTGATGAACAGGAGTCTTTATTAAATTCTCATCCTTAACAAATCCATTGTCTTCAGTAAGAATGATGTAAGGCTGATTGGAAACTAGGACTTAGTCTCAGTAAAAGAATTATGCCCATTAGTTATAAAAGAATCTCTTACTGCTTCCAAGACCATGAAATATAACCAAAAGCCAAACATGCCCTGAAGACACAGCACAGAGACAAAGATCAAGATGTCAATGCCTTGTTGTAAAAACTGACAAAATACCATCTGGCCCCTATCTCCCCAAACAACAAGATGAGAAAATTAACATCGACACCAATCAATAAATCAAAATGATTCTTTTGACAGAACTCGACCAGAAGCACAAACTCAGATGTTGGTGACAGTTTGTCTTTATCATAAGGAAATATGCAGAGGAAACTAGAACTTCCCTACTAGCACAACTCCATTTAGCTTCACCCATGAGTGGTGAGATCCTTAGAACAGAAATGTATTTTTAGCAAAGACAGAAATTTAAGGAATACTATCAAAAGTAAAAATAAATAACTTATCTTCTTTACAATTAAATCCTCATTTTTGGGCCTTATAGTGCTATGGCTCTTGACTAAGAGATATCATAATAGTCCCTACAAGCCACCAAACCAGAGGGGCAGAATCCACTCAGGAGTGCTGGAGGTTGATCTGAATCATCCTCAGACCCATAACATTACAAGTGTGTAAGGTGGGCACACTTCCATGCCTTCTTTCAAAATCTGGGTACTATAAGGTCCAAGGATGCTTCCAAAATCCCAATCCTTGCTGGTGAACCTGACCAGTTCAAGCTCCTTTGCAGGAACAATCAACTGAGGTTATCGATCCTCTAGACTTGAAATTAGGATCCAAAAGTACCTTAAAAATTCCTTCAACAATCCCAGTGAAAGTCTGAAAATTGGCCACTTTGTTTTCCTTTGTCGAAGCAAGATCATAGTGATGCACTGTCCTTTTGCATTTTTGCTTCAACCCAGAATTCTCTAGTTCTCAGTGTTGAGTTCCAGATTATAAGCCCTGAGATGAGCAGGAAGTTTGTTAACATCCTGTGTGTGAATATCTACAGTGCAGAATGTCACTCATTCTCTTCCCAAGAGCACACTTATCGAAAAGTTAAATGACAGTTTAACTCATTTATACAAGTTTAAATGAGTGTACCATTGTTATAAATATAATAAGCATTGGTAGAGGTTTAACCAAAGGATTATCATCCATTCAGCTTGGGATCTTCCCTTGTAGAAGATCGACTTCATCAGCCACTATATCTTGGAGTCTGAGTAACCCTCCTTGATAATGGCCATTCAAAATGGAAAGTCAATTTCATTTTTGAATGGCCATTATCAAGTAGAGCCATGGTTATTCTCTGAAGCACTGCTTCCCTTTGGATCAATATTCCAAAGGGAAGTCAATGTTTCAGAAAATAACCATGGCTGAGAGCACAGCATTCTTTTTTGTGAGTTTACCCTCCCCAAAAAGAGGATACAAACTACAAATCTAGTCTGCTTGCCAACACCAGGGGTAGCAACAAAAGGCTCAGACAAAGCTATTTGAAAAGTGTAATCCAGTTGCTGAGAGCCACTGGTACCACCATTTTCCATCCTAGCCTTTTTCTGTTTTTGTCTAATCACTCCGGACAGTATTGTCTGACATAGACCAGGTTTACTAACAAGAAAAGAAGCAAAAATAGATTGCTTCATCATCCCTGAGCTCTGTTTAGAGGTATGCCAGCAACTCCAGTCCTCTCTACAGATAATGAACTGCCAACCCCATAGTGGAGCAGAGAAGCAGTCTCCTGAGAAAAGATATTTTGTTTCCTCCAATATACAACAAAGGCTAAGTACAAAAAGATTTCACCTGGTACCTTGAAGAGCTTGTTCAGAATACTTCATCTTTTACTATCTCAGTGCACTCAACTCTCAGCATCATCCCCTTACACTTTAGTTTGGGTAGAACCAGAGCTCCTTTAGGTAGGGAAGGAAGTTCAGCTCAATACCTAGTTCCTGTTACCCCCCTCCATGATGAGAATGTAGAGTTGGTAATTTTTGGAGGGGTATATAATACAGTGAAACCTGTTAAAGTTACCACCCTTTGGGACCAACCTAACTGGTCACTATACAGGAAAGTGACCCTTCCCCTTAAGACAGAACAGATTAATCCAAACTGCAAATTATATTAATTAAAATCATCAACTTTAAGTCAAGTGATAATGACGACATATAATACATTCTCATTTGATGAACAAAGTCTTATGGCAAGAATATACTATATCATAATTAATACTAAACTGTATATGTGCATTTAATATAGTCAAACTTAAATTAAAAATACTATATAAAGGTGCATATACAGTAGTATTTACTATTTACTATAATATTTACTATTTAATATACGGTTTAACATACTATTTTATCATAACAAAAATTCTAATAGAATACTAATCCTTAGAATTTTATCTAATGGAAACTTTCTAAGAAAAATACAGCAATTCCTCCATGAAATTAACCTTCTTGGCCACTTTAGCAAATTCAAATTTCCTAAAACTAATTAAGTGAGTGGTCAGTATACACATTAGACAGGTATCACTATACGGAACAAAAATAGCATTACATCCTATGAAAACAAACTAGCTTTTGAAATTTGGTCTCTTTAGTGAGGTGGTCTCTGTATCAAGTAGTCATTTTGATAAGTTTCACTGTAGTTTAGTATTTAACAATATTTTTTGTAATTTGTAATTTTAAATTGTTCTATGAATAGAAAATGTTTGATTAAAGATGGCCGTTGAAAGGCTGAAAGTGTTTTCCAAATTTAATTTCTTATGCTTGTACTTTACTTCTTTCAGTCAAAATATTTCTTCCATTAAGAAAATCTTGGTATCTTAGTATAAATTTAATTTTGAAAGTGGATTATAATCCATATCATAATTGATGTTCTTTATGACATCCTTTTTCAAGTCAGAAGAGTTATGGATCATAATTTTAAACAATATAAAAAAAAATAAATTTTAAAAATTTCTATAAATTTTTTGGTTTGGTTGGACAAAATATATTTTGATAAATCAGTTTCCTCCTACAACCATTCTGAAATTCAGCTGGTATGGTCATTCCATTTGATAAAATATTTACCGTATATACTCGAATTTAAGCCTATCCGTGTATAAGCCGACCCCCCAACTTCGGAGTTTAAAAATCAGTAAAAATACATAAGCCTACCCCGACTTTGGCACTTTAAATTCGGCAAAATTTGAAACCAATAAATTACATGATTTTTTATTTTTAATTATTGATATATTAATGTCATTTGCCAAAATAAATATTTTATTGAAACTTTAAATATATACATATAAAATAAACACCAATATATAATTTAAAAGGTAAAATTTTATATTACCCGAAGCGATCGAGCGCCGACTCCAACCTGCATTTGTATAAGTGCATTAGAGAGGTGATACTTTACCACCTGATGCGTCGCGATGCAGAAATTCTCGACAATAATCCAGCACAGCGTGCCTACATAAGATTCTCGGATTATTGTTGGAATTTCTGTGTCATGGCACATCAGGCAGCGCGGCATCGCCTATTTGATTACAGTATGTAGATGCAGGTTGGAGTCGGCAGTGCAACGCACTGGATCACTTCGGGATAAGATAAAATTTTACCTGGTATTGTATTAAATGAATTATTGCAAAATTTTCTTCTTGGTATTCAGGAGATGTTCAATAACCTATATTACTTCAATTTCTCCAGCCAAAAAAAAAGTTGATTTTTTTTAATCCATGTATAAGCCGACCCTCCACTTCATAAATTTTTTTTGAGAAAAAACCTCGGCTTATACACGAGTATATACAGTAATTAACTCTGTACTAATTGCTAAATACAGTAGTATAATAACAGCTATGTTATAGATTTACATTATATCTTATAACAATTGGTAGATAAGTAATATATTAACTGATTGAAGTGATATTTATGTTTTAATATTAGAACAGTAAATGTTCCTTATTTGTTCACAATTAACTAAATTTCAATAAATCACTATGATTATCAGTGTCTGCACATAACTGAAGACGACCAATTGGGTCGAAATGCATCTTAGGAAATGCAGTGAATTAATTGTAAAAGAAATTAATTTTTAATTTATGTTGAAATATAGTGAATTATGTATAATAATGAAAAATTTTTTAAGAACCATTGTTTTAGAAATTGTAAATAATAAAAAAAAGGTTTTTTTTAGAAATATGGTTTAAATTCGTTCCTACCCTTGCAAAGATACTGATAATCATAGTGATTTATTGAAATTTGGTTAATTGTGAACAAATAAGGAACATTTACTGTTCCAATATTAATTGGTAGATAGTTTTAAACATTGTATATACAGGTGCTTCTCTACTTACAAACATTCGTACTTATGAAAGTGAAATTTCCTTTTCAAATTTCATGAAATTTCAAAAATTCTTCAATAATTTTAAGCAGTATGATATTGATTGCTAGAGCATCCTACTATCATGAAAAATTACACAATTAGTTAACACATTTTGGCAGTATTTCAAAATGATGGCAGCAATTACAGCCCCAAAAAACACTCCTTCACTGTATAATTGAAAATTTTTGTTTAAAACTGCAAAATAAGAAACTTCTAATTGTTCTATTTGTTAAATATATTAAATGAAAACAGTATATACAATTACTTTAGTATTTTTCAGAGCAAAATAATAGCAGTATTGAAATTAATAAAACACAAACAAATTTTTATGTTCGAAATACAAGAAGAGTTTTATAGTTTATTGAGAAAAGGTATCAGGGTTGGGCCACGCAAAGCACTTCAGAAGGGATAGTTCCTAGTGGTAAAAATAAAATATAGATCTCGAGCTTATAAAAATTGGTTGAATTTATTTTTAAACATGAAGGTATAGAATGATTGTCTAGATCTACAGAAATCTGATTTTTATCATTGTTTGAATAGAGTTGGTGATAGATATATTGCTAAAAGTTTACTAATAATTAGCATAAACACAAATAACTTAATTATCCAAAATGATTTATTATAAAATTGCTGTTATGATTAAATTAAATGAATAATTTTGAATTTTAACCAGAATAAAAAAAGACTATGCTACAGCTATTTTTGTTCAATAAGAGATAAGAAATTACTTAATAGTTTTAATTAAAAATATTCATTAATAATAAACGTTCAATTAGACTGCACCAAACACAAACTACAAGTAATAGCTGTTCTGGCCATAGTATCCCTTACTTTGCTGGCTGAAGATGGCCCTGTCTTCAACTTCTTTGGATTACTCAAGAGCCCTTTTGCAGTTAAAACATTTTTATTCAGTAATGTTTTCAACGCTCTTGGCGTCTTCCTCAGCAGTTACAATCTGACTAACCCAGCTACTCCTGCTCTAGTATAGCAGGATTAGTCAGATTGTAACAGCTGAGGAAGACGCTAAGAGCATTGAAAACGTTACTGAATAAAAATGTTTTGACTGCAAAAGGGCTCTTGAGTAATGTTACTTATATTCATTAATACTTCTGGTAATTATTTTCAGGTTCTGTCCACAAAAAAAATTTCTTGAAACAAAAATTTCCACAATTAAAAGATCATAATTTCAGCAACTCTAGAGATTTGTCTTTTGAAAAACACATACTGACTGTTACAAAAGGAAAAGGTAAGTTCTAGTTATATATCAATATTCTTTTTTTTTTAAAATAAAATCTTGAGAACATTATTGGACCTTTTAAAAAAAAAATTATAAGATCAGATAAGCTAATTGAAATTTTGTTTTATTATTGTTAAAAGTAAATTAATAATTAGGTTCTTAAGTTATAATTACAAATAAAATTTTCTTATTGTGTAGGTGTTGACTTGGTTCTAAATTCATTGGCTGAAGAGAAATTACAAGCTAGTGTCAGATGTTTAGCACAGCATGGTCGATTTTTAGAAATTGGAAAATACGATCTTTCCAAGAATAGTGATTTAGGTTAGATCAAATACCAAATAAAAGTTAGTGTTACTTTTTATAAAATTATTAAATTAATAAAATTATATTATAGGTATGGCTATATTTTTAAAGAATATTAGTTTTCACGGAATATTACTTGATATTCTGATGACGGAGAATTTAACACCTACAACATTTGATCACAAAAGGCAAGTAGTAAATTTAGTTAATGAAGGAATTAAATCTGGAGTTGTACAGCCATTAAAGACAACAGTTTTTGACCATACAAAAGTTGAAGATGCTTTCCGTTTTATGGCAAGTGGTCACCATATTGGAAAAGTACTGATAAAGGTACAAATTTTATAAATTAAGAAAAGAAAATTTTTTTAAAATCCGATATCATTTTTTTTAAACTTCTGAATTTGACATAATTCAGGTAAGAGATGAAGAACACCAAACTCATATTGTTCCAAAACCAATGAAAATGCCTGCTTTACCTCGCACAACATGCTATCCAAATAAAGTGTATATAATTTGTGGAGGTCTTGGAGGTTTTGGTTTAGAATTGGCAGATTGGTTGATAATTCGTGGTGCTAAGCATGTACTCCTTACATCTCGCTCAGGAGTAAAGAGTGGCTATCAACAATATCGTATAAAAGTCTGGAAAGAACAGGGAATAAATATAATTATTTCCACATTAGATGCTTCTCAGTATTCACAAGCAATTGAATTATTGGAGTTAGCTAAAAAGCATGGTCATGTTGGCGGAATTTTCAATCTAGCAATGGTATGTGCTTTCTCTAATAAAATAAAAGCAAAACTTATCAAGGACATTACCATAAAATATTATTTTTCAGGTTCTAAAAGATGCAATGCTAGAAAATCAAAATGAAGACAATTTTGTTAAAGTTGCTGGGCCAAAAGTTATAGGAACTCACAATTTAGATAAAGCATCAAGAAAGCTTTGCCCGAAATTAAATTGGTTTGTTGTATTTTCTTCGGTAAATTGTGGTCGTGGTAATGCAGGGCAAAGTAATTATGGTTACGCTAATTCAGTAATGGAAAGAATATGTGAAGAAAGAAATAGAGATGGCCTACCAGGTAAGAATTTTTTTAAATTTGCAGAGCATTCTATCTAAAATTTTATGTTGATCTGATATTTCCTCTTATCAGGTTTGGCCATACAATGGGGAGCAATTGGAGATGTAGGTGTTGTATTAGAAACAATGGGAGGAAATGATGTAGTAATAGGTGGAATATTGCCACAGAGAATAAATTCTTGTCTTAATACATTAGACACATTCCTTCAGCAGAACTATCCAGTGGTAGCCAGTATGGTACCTGCAGAACGTAAAGTAAAGAAACAAGGCAGCAAGCAAAATCTATTGATGAGTGTTTGTCATATATTTGGTATGAAATGGTCTTAAAATTAATAATAACAATTTTTTTTTTTTAAATTTGCAAAAATAAAAATATATAAAATACTCAAATAATTCCTATAAAATCTCTTTTTATAGGAATCCAAGATCCTAGTACATTAGACTCATCAGTCACATTGAGTGAATTAGGAATGGATTCTCTGATGGGTGTTGAAGTTAAACAGACTCTTCAAAGAGATTATGAAATTACTCTTTCAATGCAAGAAATCAGATCTTTGAGCTTAAAGAATCTGCAAGAGTTAGGTGGTCAAGGATCAAATATTGTTAAAGATGATGCAGCAAAAGTAGAAAAACGTACAAGTGATGTAATTTATAAAACTTGGAAATTATTAATGCCAAAAGAAATTATTGTTAATATGAATGATAAAAAAGAAGGCACTCCACTCTTTGTTATACACCCCATTGAAGGGATTGTTACAGATTTAATGTCTGTAGCTAGTAAATTACAATGTCCTGTTTATGGTTTTCAATGTACAATAGATGTTCCACAATCTAGTTTTCAAGAAACAGCAAATTACTATTTAGAGGTAAATTTATTTGTTTAAGAAAATAAAAAATTAACAATAAATAAGAGATTAAACTTCATTTTCTTTTCCAGTTAATAAAATCTAAATTACAATCAGATGGACCATATTATATTTTGGGATATTCATTTGGTACTGCAATTGCTTTTGAAATAGCTGTCAAGTTACAACAAACCAGAAACAAAGTTCAAAAATTATTTTTCTTGGATGGAAGTCCAGCACTAGTGACAACTTACACCAAAAAACATGAATCCAGATTAACTGACAATATCATGAAAGATGCAGAAGCAATGTATTCCTTCTTACAGCAATATATAGATGTGTTTGATAAACAAAAGGTAAAATTTCATGTCTTCATCTTTTATGAACTGCTCTTTCAAACAATTATTAATAGTTTGAATTGTTTTTAATAGTTAATTCAAGATTTAATAAACTTACCTACTCATAAGGAAAGATTACAATATACTGTTGAATTAATGTTATCACTGTCAGAATTTAAGGACAGTGAGGATGTTGCATTGGCAGTAGAATCATTTTATAAAAAACTAATCAGTGCAAGTAACTACAGATGTACAGGAAAGTTCAAAGGAAATGCCATACTTATCAAAGCATCTGAAGGTTTATTTATTACTTCTGAATTAGGAGATGAATTAGGAATCAGGAATGTAAGTACATTAATATTTACTTTGATTTTAATCAACAGTTTCCATTAATGATTTTAATTTTAATCTTGTTCACAGTTTATTGATGGGAATGTTACTGTGCATACAATTATAGGTAATCATGTCACTTTTCTACAGAAGCAAAGTGATTCAAAAGTAGCAAGTATCATCACTGAAGAAATGAACCAACAGTAGCCAACATTCAACAATAGCTACTATATTATTGTTTTATACATATATATATATATATATATAGAAAATAATATATTATATATAGAATTTTATAGAATTTCGTCTTTTAAATGCACAAAAATAATAAAGAACAATCTCGAATATAATTTTCATAATTTATAAACCATTATATATCACTAAATCTTAATGAAAATCATCGTAGATGCGATACGCTATAAATATTGAAAAACATCTTTTATACTTTATTCTGATGCTGTTATTTGATATTCAGGCAACATAAAATAACTTCAGTGAAAAGCAATGTTTTTGAATAATTTTAATATCGAATAACTTTCTCGAATTTCTATTCTTTGCCTTCAATTTCTGTGATAGTATCAAAGATAACAACATTGCCTTTGGCATCAAACTATACTCTAAAAATTTTCAATGACCATTAATTTTATTTGAAAAGAAGATGCATTCCTTTAAGTAAATTGAATGCAACAAGTTTATAAAACATTTTGATTAGTTTGCTACCTGTTTAATTTTGATCATAGACTAGTATTCATGTCTATAATCCAACTCAACGAAGAAGAAACGAACAGTATCCATGGGCATATAGCGTAAACTCTATATAATTTTGAAGATATATCAGATTTTATTCGTTATATCTTTCAAGAAATTTATCATGTATAGTTGATGAACAGATAAACAACCGAAATCAATATATACAAAATACTGCCTTAAAAATAACAACGTAACTTATCCATTACGTTGATGATATTTTTATATAGCAATTTTAATAATTAAAAAAGAAAAGTTATTTTCGTACCATTTCCAAGTGAAAAAGAATGAGTACAGAAAGAAAGAAAACACATTGACAGCCAACTTTAAACCACAAACATGTGCTTTATGCTTTTAAAATCAATTTTACCAAATGTATTGATTTCAAGTAAAGATTGAAGACAAGAAGAAAAAAAAGGGGTCTGAAAAATAGATTAAGCTGAAGTGCAATACAGTTTGAAAGAAACAACGGCAACAAAAATAAACTTCGTGTAGAAATTCGCAAAGAAACAACTACTGCTGAAAGAAATATTGTAATTTAAAAGTTCTCAAATAAAAGTTTAAAAAATATGAGCAGAAAACACTTTAATTAAAGTTTTTAAACAGAGCTTAAAATCAGTAAAAAAAATTTAAAGGAGACTTCATTAAATAAAATTTTACTCGTTAATAAACAAACTCTTTGACATATTCATGAATATTTACTTATATCAATCCTATTAAAAATTTTAACATCCTCAAAAAAAGGAGTCGTTAATCTAATTTATTTACATTCTTTTTTTTTTATTTTTTACCAAGGTAATATAAGTAAATGAATAAAATTCTTTACTGTGTAAAATTTTTATAACAAAATTTAAATATAAATATTTCGTTATGAATATATGATTTTAAGAAGATCAATACGGGTTTAAAATATTTCTTGCTTTCATGAGCGTTGAGGGAAAATGGTGAAGTATAGTACTTTAGGATAGAGTAAAGTGAAAGGCATAAAATTGTCGACCGTTGAGTGCTTTTCAACAGATGATGCTAGACCAGGGTCGCTTTTGATCTGTAGGGATTCATGTATTAGGTAGTAAAAATATGTCCATACGTTTTGCCTTAAGAAGGAAGAACTGCGATAGTCTTGAGCTGTTTTGTGAGAGTATATCTGTGAATGTTTTGATATTTTTCAGATTTTTCTCAACCAAAAAATATTTTTTTACTTTTATTTTCCCGATTTCTACTACTAAAGTCGCAAACTCTTTATATCTATGGTCTCGCCAGAATAAATCAGTCAAACAGTTGATATTTATATTTTTATCCTTAACTTTTTTATATATAACAAAAAATAAAAATTATCTAAATAGATAGATAACAAAATTCATTTTTATTATTTTCTGATTGAAAAAAAAATCAATAAAATTAATATTTTGAAATTTTCGATTAAAATATTGCAACATAATTTAACATTTATGGTTTCTACACACACACTAAAAAAAATCATATAAGTATAATGATTATACTTTATAAATTCTAAAGTGATTCTTTCGAAAGAAAATTTAATCGAATATTTTTTCTTCTTCTTCAAAAATAAAAATTTTCTTATAAAAACAAGAGAGTAATATTATAGCGAAGAAGAAAAAGAGAAGAAAGTCAAGTACGTCCAGATAAATCCTTTCCATTACTCAAAAGTGTGTTTATTCCTATTTAAAATTCTAGAATCGTTTCATATAATTCGTTTCCATAAAGAAAAAGTTGGTAAAGAATAACACAAACTATAGTTTTGATGGATAAAGATCTTTTGAATCATTCAAAAAATTTTTATTTGAAAGTTATTATATGATAATTTATAATTTTATCAAAACAAATAATAATTCCGTTTTCGTTTTAAATATATTTGTAAGAAGGAAAAAAGTAAAAAAAAAAAAAAAAAAAAAAAAAAAAAAAAAAAAAAAAAAAAAAAAAAAAAAATAAAAAAAAAAAAAAAAAATCTAAAGAATCTTTCCAAGCTAATGGATATAATCGTGCCACGTCTTTATATTCAATTTTTTAAATTATTTATAAATAAACAAGATTACTTTCTAATTTTTTTCTGCTTAATATCGTTTTTGCAATTTTTTATTCAGTAATTTAGAAACGTAATGAGTCCGCAAGAAAATAAAAAAAAAATGAAAAGTGTCTAATGATTAGGATTAAAAAAAGAAAAATGCAAACAATAAAATTAATTCTCATAAAAATGCATCAAAAAATTTCTAAAAATTATTTTTAATACACTATTTGCGTTTTTATACTTTTACAGCAAGTAAGTAATATTAAAATTCACTTAAAATAATTATTATACAAACCGATTACTTAATCATAATTAAAGATAATCAGTACGAATTTATCTATAACAGATTTATCAATGCCAACGAAGAAATGGAGATACAGAGAGCAGAGAAAATTGAGCATAATGAAAAATAATTTTTATACAATTTTGATATTACGTAAATATTAAAAAAAATAAATTATTTTGTTAATGGTACGTAAACTCACAAAATATAATAAACTAGTAAACCATTCATTAATTTGCTTATACTTAATAATCAAACTAATGTTATTAAACTGAGGGGGAAGAAAATAGCAAGCCATTAATTTACTTCAGGTCGAATTCTCGTAATTTGTTTTTCTTTTTTTCTTTTTCTGAAGAAGCAAATTATGTCCCGTAATAGATTCCTAGCATTTATGTCGAAAATTAAAAAGAAAAAAGAAAAATAACTTATGCCCATTAATATAAAAACGTTGTAATGATTTACGATCAATTACATTGTTGGATAAGACAAAGTGCTGTGCTGAATCTGCCAAATTTGTTACATGCTCATAAATAAAAAATAAAAAAAGGGAGAGAGAGAAAGAAATTTCAATCCTCACATTATCTCTACTTTAGTATAAATGATAAAAACTGGCAAAAATGCCGGTTTGAAAAATAACTATTGTGCTACGAAATGCGATTGTTTTGAATTATTTAAATAATAATTCCATCAACGGTAGTTTTGTTGGCTATTCTCGATCTTTTCACATATTCAACAAGAAATATAGAATATAATTCATATTCTATGTGCAAAAAACTTATTTTTTTAACAATATTTAGAAAGAATGACTATATATATATAACTTACATAACGTTATTTATATGACTATCATCAGGAAGTATACGAGCCAAATTTTTGCCATTTTTTTTTATTCGTTGCCAGTGAATTATTATGTAATAAATGGCAATTTATATAAAAAAAATCAAATACAGTTGTTAAACATATCTACAGTTAAAAAATTTTATTGCTGCTTTATAAATTAAACATATCATCCTGATTATCAGTATTCACTCATAAATTATTATTAAATAATTAATATTAATTTTCAGTTTTATTATTTTTTAATGATTAAAAATGGAAATTAATTTTAATT
>AYEL01085931.1:0-24665 GCA_000484575.1 Olivierus martensii
AAAAAAAAATATATATATATATAACCCATACTGGAAAACATTAAAACAATCTGTAAATTTTTTAAGATGGTAAGAAAATATTTTAAGAAGTTTGTACAATGACTTTAAAAATGCATTTTTTATTTTCCCAAAATTTGAATACTTTTGTGAAGAAGACATTCCATTAATGCTGCATTTGATCTCACTGATATTTCATTCTTTTAGAATGAACTTATAATTGTGATATCATTTCTTTAGATAATACAGTCGATTCCATTTAATTGGGACAACCACTTTTTTTTGGCTAAATCTCAAAAAATCAAAATTAAACTAATAAACTAATGCATAATTTAAATGCTTAATTGGAACAGTAGCAGATAAGGAATTTAGCAATTTTTAACATATTTTTGGGATTTTTGAAAGTATGTCAACACTATATATACTAATATTTGGTAACACTGGTGCAGTGATGTAACCAGCATTTTTTCTGGGGTGGTCAAGGGTGGGCCACACCGATGTGAAAGAACATTATCCCGTATGCGCGTTATTAAATCGTATTTACGTAACTGAATGCTTGATGATCGGTCAAGCAATTTAGCAATCATGTTCATCGAGAGAAAAATCGCAAAAGCTCTCGATTTGGACAAAATAATCGATCGTTTTGCATCATTAATTAAAAATCACCGCATATTTTTGTATTGAGCTGATATCAAATAAATACTTATATTTATCAGTATTTTGAAACTTTATTTATTCTTTCCAGCTAATCGCATTAAGTACTGCATAAAATATGCAAAGGACGCGTTTTTCGCGGCTTGTAAATAAAATTTTTTATCGCTATTAACGTGAAATTATGTGGACTTAAATTATGCTTGTGGTTTTTATTTTCATTTTTACGGAATACAAGGCGTTTTGGATTATGAGGTGTTTAAATGTATTCGGTTGTAAATTTTCATTTTTACAAAACTCAAGGAGTCTTGGGTTATGTGGAGTTGAACTCTTGCGGTTTTCAATTTTACGTTTCGGGTTATATATTCAGGGTGGGCCAGCACATGGGCCAGAACTTTCAATGCATGGGCAATGGCCCACCCGGGCCCACCCGTAGTTACGTCCTTGCACTGGTGTGATGCGAATCAGTTATCTATTGTCATGCATCTGGCAAGTATGCATCTGCTTAAGAATCTATCTGTTACTATACAGTGGTGCCTCGCAATTCGACGTCCCGCAATTCGTCGGTCTCGCAATTCGACATTTGAGTTTCACAGTCTTGCGCATGCGCGTGCATGGAATTGTGTGATGTCTTTGCTATTTTTCAGTTATTTTGGGCTACTTTAGTGTTTGCCTGTGTTGTTTTTGTTAATTTTTAATTCTAAATTTTTCAGAAAGTAAAAGTTGATTCAAAGATAACTGACCAGAGGAATAATTCCGAAAAGAACAACACTTGCGGATTCGAAGAGAACTGACCAGAGGAATAATTCCGAAAAGAAGAACACTATTTGTAATTATTATTAATTTTTTGAGTGAAATGTAAGGATGGGTTCAAGGACGTAACTACGGGTGGGCCCTGGTGGGCCATGGCCCATGCATTGAAAGTTCTGGCCCACCCTGAATATATAACCCGAAACGTTTATTATACAATAGCAAATCACATATAATAAAGTAAATAATTTAGTGTATCTCTCTCACCTCACCTGTTAGGGGAATGGGATGGGGGCCGGTAATCTATTTTCCATAGTCTTATATGGGAAATATTATCCCGCAATTCGACAGTTTCTCAATTCGATATTAGTTTGGTGACGGATTAGAGATGAATTGCAAGGCACCACTGTACTATGTTTAAAATTATAATTCTTTAGAATGTTAATTGATGATCCATTGAAAATATTATCTACATTAATAATATTTTTCTTGTCTGAAATATTTAATATTAGTTTGGTTTATTATGTTATAGTACATCAATGTGGGCACGGAGTATCTCCGGGTCAAAGTGCTACGTCAGACACGAGTCAAGACATAGCTACTTGTGATTTTTAATTGTGTGTTAACTAACTGTCTATGTCAGTGCTGATAAACTTTCTTACTATGTTGCATGTATTGAGTAGTGATGCTTTTTGTAGTGTTATGTTTGGGATGTAGATCTAATGTTTTGAGGCTTTTGTGTAGTGTTTGAGGGATTACTCCTGTGGAGGAGAGAATGATGAGTACCGTGATTACCTTTTGTATTCCACAGAGACACTTAATTTCTTGTGAGAGTTCTGTGTATTTGCTAATTTTTTGGGTGAGGCACTAAATTTTTCACCTGAAATTTACTTGATGATGGTCTTTGTCAAGTAGGATATTTTCCTCATCATCAACTTCTACATGAAGAAAATATTAAGAAATGAAAAAAGGATGTGGGTACATTCAAGTTTAATTCAAACTTGAAGGAGACTGTTTATCCTCATTTAGTAGATGAAGATAAATTTGAAAAATATTTTTGAATGGATTCAAATTGCTATATTAATTTGAAATATATTCTATATTTTTTTTTTGTTTATATTTATGTTGATAAACTTGAGGATAAATAGTACTAATTAATTTATAAACATACTTATTTCAGAATTCTATGTTAGTTTTCTGCTGTTCATAATGTGTATAACTTTTTTAAACTTTTCAAAAATAAGAGCACTGGAATGATTATTGATTGAACAGAGAAGGCTATTCATATTATCAGTACAAGTTCAAATAAATTTGGTCATGCTGTGGTCAAATATTCTTTGTGATCAATCTTGACTGGACTGTAATCAGATCAAGACTTAACTGTTACCAATAGGATAAACAGGTTCATTGCAAACAATGCAGAAATATTTGGCTGAACCAAGAGTGGAATGAGATCGAACTGTGAGTGGCTCAATAATATGGATTAGGCCTTAATCTGGCATGGATACATGTGTGAGTGAATTGGATATGAAAATTACTGATTTGAGAGTTTATTTTGCTGTATGCTGATAACACTGTGTGCTGCTCTCTGAGAATGAAGAAGAATTGAGAATTCTTGATTGAATGAGTCATGCATGAAGAAACAGATAAGAATAAATATAGGAATGATGAATTGCTTCTAATTAAGAAAAGTGAGGAGTTTATAAGATGTGATATTGAACTTAATGAGATAAAGTTGGAGCAGATGAATGAATTTGTATACTGGGAAATATGCTTAAAATAGGGGATTTTATTGGTGGTGAGTTATTGGAAGAGCAAATGATGAGTAATTGGTATGCTTGAGAGATATTCTAAAAATGAGAATCCATCAAAGAATGCTAGGAATCTGTATATCAGAATGTGTTTATCTCATCATTAAAGTACAAGAGTTTGATATGAATATGGTATGAAAGACATAGAAAGTATTTTAATTTAGTAGAGTTAAGATAGGCATGTGAATGGAGAGATGCAACAATTGATATATAATTGTTTCAAATAATGAAATATAAAAGCAATAATGAACGAAAAAAGTTTAGTTGATATAGTGTATAAGTCAACTTTGAGAAAATTTGGTCCTTTGGAATAAATGAGTGAAGAGTATTTGACAAATAGTGTTTGCTGGAAATGTGGGAAAACAAGTGTTGTGGATCTGAGAATATATGAGTTTGTGAGTATGAATAAAAGGCATACTTGCATGATAAAGTGAATGATTGTGAAGTAGGTTGATATAAAATGTAAGAATAGAGAGATGTGACATTATCTGAAAAAAATAACATGCAAATGGGAGTTATCCTTCTCTTATTGCATGTGTACATTATGAATTGCCCACAACAATGTTTTGATAACATTAGGTAAAATTGCAATGACTTTTAGAATACAGATAGTTCTCAACTTTGAGTTAATTTATTCTTGAAGAGAGCTCTTAAAATAAGAACTTGTAAATCAAGAATCAATTTCCTGTAATAGACATAATGTTAGAAATGTTATGTCTGTTAGACATAATGTTAAAAAGAGGTGTTCTGTTCTAAACAATGAAATTTGACTATAATAAAATTAAGATCTACAAAATCGATAGTTTATGATGAAACAATGATTTATCTAATGAAAACATGGCTTTTAAAATCAATAAAATTGTTATAATGAAATTATTTGTCATATAATTGTTAAAAAATTTTTATTTGCCATTATTATGCATAAATAGATGCACTTTCTATACAGATGAACTACTGCCTTAGGTACAATCTGGAAATAAAAATTTTTTTTATAATGTGCTGATAAAACCATTGCAGTCAGAGAATATGTTACTTCCACTTCTTGTGCCACCATTTTGATTGTTTTTATTTCATAGTATATGACTGAGTTTGTTACAAACTCTGTTGTACTGTATTATATAACTATTTGTGATTTAAAATGCCTATTTATGAATGTTTAGCATATAATTTTTACAAATAATGTTCATAATTTTTTATTTCAACTCCTGGGATAGTTTAAGTTTTGAAATAATTATTAAATTTTTGATATGATCAAAAATTTAATAATTATTATCATTTTCCAAGGATGTGATCTTTATTATTAACAGAAAGATCACATCCTTGGAAAATGATGATGGCACATCATTAACCCTTTATCTTTAGCTGTTGAAAAATGGTAGTTGTTCCAACTTCAGAGATTTTACCCTAATTAATTTTGAATTGTTTAATGAATTTTATGAAATCCGTAGAAAGTTCAGACCACCAGTTGTTGACTTTGAAATATCTCTGCATCTTCATCTATTCTAAAAATGGTAGATATTACAAGGAAACTTTAGACATTTGAATAACTATTAGATGTCTTTGATATTCAAAATACAGATTATGCCATTTATTTGGTTTCAATGTCTCTTTAATTCCATATCTTTAATCATTCCAAAATAGAGGCAATGTTTGGAAAGAACTCCAGAAGTGATTGTCTAAATCTAAGCTTGTGATTGAAAAATTGTTAACACTTTTTAAATTTCTATGAATCTTCTCTATCATTTTTTAAATTTTATACTTAAGCTTTTGAAGTACACTGTAGAAAACAAGGATATATGCATGAGTTTTTTTGTGTTGCATCTTTCATGTGCCATTGACAGTGCCGGCTCTAGAGCTTTTGGTGCCCCGAGGGAAAATTTTTTTGCGCTCCCTCAAGTCGTCAGTTTTGAAAAATAAATAAATTCATAAAAATATCGCACTTTACCAAAATTTTGTTTTTAAAACAATATTTTATAAAATTTACATTGAAACGTTGTATTGTGTGAAACCGTGTTATATGAGTCCTGGAGCCAATACAAAAAATGGAGTTACTTTCCAAAACCAATTAAAAACAAATATTTTTTTTTAATTCCATATAAGAAACTTAATTTTTATTAAGAATATTAATAACAGAAGTATAAAGAAAAATATATACGTAAGACCCCAAAAAAAACAATACAGATATCCCTTTATTAATGCGGTTAATAAATCCTCACAATAAATTGCATATATCAAAACTGCACTAATCAAACTAAAAAACCAATGGGAAGCATATATCAAAACCGCACTAATCAAACTACAAAACCAATGGGAATAATTATAATGAATCCTGGAAGATATCAAAATTATAAACATGTACAGTATTTTTCCTCTCTCTCGTATCTATATTGCATAACTGGAAAATAATTATAATGAATCCTGGACAAACTTCAAAATTATAAACATGTAACTATTTTAAAGCACTACTAAGCAGACCAATATAGTTTTATAAATCACTTTAATAAGAGAAATGTAATGTTGTGATGCATATACAAAAGCAAAATGATATATGTATGCTACTAAAATAATAATTTAATTTCAGCTCACTTGGGCAGGGAAAGAACAATCCGTAATCGTCAAATCCGTTTGTTTTAGGATTTTCTATAATACGTTTTTAATCTTCGCTAAAAACAGGCATACTGATGAGGGACTGATTTTTGTCTGAAAACGTTATATGCCAATAAAAACTTTTAATACCTTGCTAATAGTGCTTATATAGTTCCTGTGATTTGTAATACCTGTTGTAATTGTATTTGTATTGAGGTGTACAGTTTAATATAGTCTATGTGAAAGAAATGTGTGTGTAGTGTGTTGTTCGGTTTTGTCTAATATCGTAGCCACAGTTCAATGTGTTCAGTGTGATGGCTACATGGTAAACAATTGGCTTAATATCTGGACTAGGTTCGATCCCAATCTCACATATCCACACTTTTCCAAGAGGAGTCCAGATCTATTTTCTTTCATTCATTTGACAATTGACCTCACCAGTCGGCCGGATGACCGCAGTGGAATCCTGCTGTGCTTTCATTCTGGAAGATATAGGTTCAATTCCCGGGTTCTACACCTCTAAATTTTTTCAGGAGGAGTCCGGACCCAGCCTGTTGAACCACATTCTCCATTCGACGACTTGACCCATCAGAAGTTGGGCTGCCCGTAATGGGAACTGGAATGCCCCGCTGCTTAGTGCCCATACAGTGGAAAGCACAAAAAAATGACCTCACTACGTATACATGTATGCACGGTCTGTGATGAGTATTATTATGCCCCGCTGATTAGTAACTTATAATTGAAAAATGACCTAAATTGGTTTTTTTTTTTGCATTTTTAATCCCCTTTCCAATCAGGGAGATTACTAACAGTTTGTTGGAGAGTGGATTTAGGGCGAGGCAGAACCAAAGTGGGCTGAGGGAATCGCCCTGGAAAATACCACGTCTAATGTGTATGGGATCTGTGGCTACGTGATTGTTATTTATGGTGATGTGCAGTGTTGTTCTCCAGTGTTGCATTATGTTTTGTAGGAATATGATGTATTTGGTATTGATTTTATAGAGTTGCAGTGTCTGTATGAGCCATGAATGTGGTATGCTATCGAATGCCTTTTTGTAATCTATGTAAGCTGCATGTAAGTGTCTGCGCTGTCTATGTACTTTTTTTTAGTATTGTGTCGATGATCAGCTGCTCTTTGCACCCCATGTGTCTTCTACGGCAGCCTTTCTGTTGTTCTGTGAGAATGTTGTTTTCTTTGACGTGTGTGTATTTTGTTGGTGATACATGAGGTTAAAATCTTGTATAGTGTTGATAAACATGTGATTGGTCTGTATTGTGATGGGTTTCCAGTGTTAGTGCTCTTGGGTTTCATGAAAGTGATGCCATGTGTAAGAAAGGAAGGTATGTTTTGTGGTTCGTGTATGAGATGTGTGAGATGTTTGGCCAGTAAGTCATAAAGAAGGTAAAATGTTTGTACCAAAAATTTTGGATGCCATCTACACCAGGGGCTTTCCAGTTATGAGTGTAGCTAATTTTGTTTGTGAGTTCTTCAGTAGTAATGCTGGTATAGGGCATTTCTGGTATGTCTAATGTGTGTGTCTTCTCTACTGCGATCCAGCTGGATCTCTGGTTGTGTGTAACTGGCACTGCCCACAGAGCAGACCAGAAGCTAGTGAGTGACTGTTGTGCTGGCATTTCTCTGTTTTGTGTTTGTTTAGGCTCTTTAGTGTTTATGTTTCTATAGAATGTCTTTTGTTGTTTGTGAATAGCGTGTTGTCTAGTTGATGTGCTAAGCTGGTTTTGTATCATTTGAGGCGTGATTTTGCTGCAAGTTTCTGTTTTAGTGTGTTTATGTATTCTTTAATGTGTGTGTTGTGATTTTCATGGCGTGTGTGTGTTTAGTTTTCTGAAAATCTTTCTAATAGATTTCATGAGTTTAGCGGAAGTATTGTTTTTTGTGTATTGGGTGAGTCTACCTAGTTCTGTTTGGATTTTGTTTATTTGTTATTCGAGTCATTTTTGCCAGGCAGGTTTTAAGTGATGTTTTGTGTTTGTGCCCATCTTATTTTCTTCTACGGGCCCGGAGAATTTGTCTCCTCTTTCCCGCCCTCTCGGCGCCACTGTATGTATGATTTAAATATGAGAAATCTATATATTTAGAAAAATTATTTTTGTTTCTTTTTAAGTTATGGTTTTGTAACATTTAATATTTTTTAAAGTGATGCATTCATAAAATAATTAGATACAAATTTGAAAAAATATCCACAAAACTGAATTGAAATGTAAGTTTTATAAAAACAAAAGAAGTTAAAATTGAAAAATATAAAAAATTAAAAATAAAAGAACTAGGCTTAATAAATATACTGCTTATTTAAAACTTACAAAGGGACCTGGTCAAATGTGACTCACTGATGTAGATGAAATTTTTCAGGATTGTGCTGGTCCATGCATTGATTCATCTGACAAAATCTTAGACATAAACACACTAAAAATTTCTTTAAAAAAATTAAGTTTGTAATTTTTGATATTTTTTTTTAATTATCATAATTTTATTAAAAATTTTAATGTTTGAATAGTTGCAATGGCAGCATAAATGATTGCTATGTGAAAAGTGAAGGTTCAAGTCTTGATAACTTTTTTTTAAATATCAGTAAAAGTAATTTTTGTTTAAATTTATTAATTTTTTATGTTGTTTTTTAAATTTTCTTTTTTTCTGTAATAATTATATTGCTTGAGAGCAATATAGATTTATTTTCCTATTCTGAATCTGTATTTATACACAAATAATAATAATAATAATAATAATAATTAATTTCTTTAAAAGTATGAAATAATGATGAATTTAAATTATTAATAATTTTTTCCTGTAAATAAAAGTTAAAACAGGAAAATGAGCCTATTCAGTTATCAGTATAATTATCACAAAAAAATGAATCTAAAAACATAATATAAAAAATGAATAAATTTAAATAAAAAATTAGTTTTACTAAAACAAGAAATCACAACAAGCACTTCTTGAAGCAGGATAAAAACACTAATTTATTATTAGATATATATAATATGCACTACATATACTAATAATAAATTAGTGTTTTTATCCTGCTTCAAGAAGTGCTTGTTGTGATTTCTTGTATAATTACGATGGTGATATATTACATATCTCAAATGAAATTTGCTTATATTTTATCACACAAAGAAATTATAACCATTCATCATGCTATAAACTACCCCATCACGGGGGTGCAGCCCCACCCCACGGGGACCCCGGTGCCCATGGGGAGATGAAACTGGGTGCAGCCCACTGGGGAGATGAAACCGGGCTCCAAGGGCCCGGGCCTGTTGGGGTGGGCCCCCACCTCATAGGGCTTCTTGATCCCTGGTGGGTGCACCTTTTCCACAGGGCCCCCCGTGGGGGGTTTCATATCTCCACGGGCTGTGGGCCCACCGGGGAGATGAAACCGGGTCCCACGGGCCTGCTCTTGATCCCTGGTGGGTGCAGCCTATTCCACAGGGCTCCCCGTGGGGAGTTTCATATCTCCACGGGCTGTGGGCCCACCGGGGAGATGAAACCGGGTCCCACGGGCCTGAGGCCCATTGGGGTGGGCCCCCGCAGGCCCACCCGTGGATGTAGGGCCGTCGGAGGCACGGTGCTCGTGAGGTACAGCCTCCACGGGCACCGTGCAATTACTACATATTTGAACTAATGCCTAATAAAATATACAGTGAATAAATTTGCAAGATAAGCTATTATTACACAATATGCTGTTATATAGAGTATTATAAGATTAGATCACAATAGTATATTTCCGCTCATTTATATGAGCGGGGAATTTCTAGTTAAGAGAATTTAGGAAAATTGCTAGATCCTTCCTCGGGGAATTTCTAGTATCTTAATATTTGTTTTGTGAATAGAAGTGAATTTGATTTTATAAGAAATAATTGCAAAATAGGTGAAATAATAATGTTAATCTGGTCCCAGTAGCAGAACTACAATGCACCAGACCCCACAATGTGGGGGGACCCAGTAGCCAAAAAATATGGAAAATGAAAGATGTGATTAGAGATTTTGCAAATTTAAAATCTAGGAGGAAGAATTTTTAATTTTAAATATATTTTCTTTTGATAATTTTCAATTGTGTTTTAATTGATGAGATTTTGTTATTTTCTAATAAAATACCTAAATAAAAATTTTTTTTTTGTGGTAGGGGCTTGAATAATATTTTGTGAGGGGCCAAAAATTTTAAGTTCTGCCACAGTCTGGTCCAGACTATTGTGATCATTTTTGATATGATCTTCAGTTTATCAAACATAGCCACTGCCAAGTTATATGATTTTCAAATAATAGATGGTATTAAATTTTTGAATTATTATAAAAATTGAAGAGTGCATGCAAGAATTCAGTTTCAATATTTGTTTATGGAGGACTCATAAAATTTTTCCACAGTAATTATTTAATGTAATTTGATATCTTATTTTAGAGTTGGAAAATCTTTCCCTAAAGAAAGAATAACAATATTTTATAAGTTCATATATATTTATTTATTATATCCATTCAGATATTCAATTGTCTTGTCTTTTACTGTAAAATTTAGCTCAGATTCTATAGAATAACATTACAGTTATTTACTCAAAAATATGATAATTAACCTTATCCGCTCCTCTTAAAAAAAAATAAACATTCCCTAGGGGTCCGAAGGGTTCCTAATGTAATAAAATAGTTTATTCAATGATCTTTGTAAAATATGTTCTTAATATATATAAATATTTTTATTAATCACTTTTTACTTATTTTATTATTTGAATGAGACTTCTATTCAAATTTAAAATATTTAATTTTTAATCAGTTAGGATAAAATAAGGTATTCATATTGGAATATTATCAGATAATTAATTTCTATATTATTATTTCATCTAATAATAGGAAAATTTTAATAAATAATAAATTATAATATATAACAATAACTTACCTTGAAAGTTTTGATATAGTATGGAGCATTTTCCTTCCTCCGATTCTTCTAATTTATTTTTTAATAATGATAATAAATAACACCACTAAAAATATATAAACAAAAATATTTAAAGATAATGTATATAAAAATTTCATAATAAAGATAATATTGAATTAATCCACTATTAAAGAATTAATAAAATTATAAAATAAAAGTATTTGGTTCACACAAAACAATTATCATCATCATCTATATTAAATAAATGAATATATGCACTTTTTAATACATTTTTAAAATTTATATAATTTCATACTGATTTATGTACATAAATCAATATGAAATTATATCCTTTTTTAAGCTTAAACTTTCCATAAATATTGCAAAGAAAAACTTGTTTCAATATAATGTACTCTCTGTATAAACTGCATTGATCAAGACAAAATAAACTTGTAAAACAATAATTTCTAAAACAAAATGAAAATGAAGGAAGATAATTTAATTACTTTATCTAATGTAGGGCTTAATAGACAAGAAGAATACATCAGTCCAACCAAGAGGAATCTAAGAAACAGGTTGCCTGAGCAAAAAAGAGACTTGAAATCAGATGAGCTAAAAACTACACTAATTAGGAGGGGCTTATAAGCATAACAAGTGTAGAATGGTGCTTTTGAGTGCTTTTCTTTCAGTGATCATTTTGAAGATAATAGGCAGTTTGAATTTTTCTACTTATGAGAGAAGATTAATTATACAAATCAAAGAATAGCAACTTATCTAGTTCTTTGACATTTATATATATAAAGTAATATTTTTGAGAGAAGTAATGCAATGAAACACTTGATCAAGAATAAAAAAATTGCATTACTGCACAAAAATAAAAACTTATTCAATTCTATTCTATACAAAGCTATATCATAATATACTTTTTTTATTACTTATAATACCAAAAAAATGGATAATGACTTGATCAATATGATATATACATAAATTAGCATAATTAATATCATCATCATATTAATTAAATTTTTTATATTGCATTTTATAGTATATCAAAATTTACAAAAATCCATACTACTTATGATTTTAAGATGTATATCAGATGATTTTCTATCACATTACTACAATAAAATAATTCAAAATAAAAGTTTGATAGAAAACTGTAAATAAGTGAAATTATAAATCAAAATAATTTTTAGAAATATTCCCAAAAAATATTTCATGTACAAAGCTATTTATCAAGAAAAAATTTAAAGATAATAATAATAAAAAAATTTAAAGATAATAAAAATTTAAAGATATTATAAATACTAAGAGCATTTATTCAAAATTTATATTAGAAGTAAACTTATAATTATAGAAAATAAGGTAACCAAATTTTATGAGAGCACTAACTCAAGTAAATAATATTATCTATGAATAATATATTAATTAAATTAAATACACAGAATATTTGCCAGATTGATCAGATGAAAATGCTTTGGCCTTCCAATCAAAGGACTCAGAATCCTTGGACCCTTGGAAAATTTATATAAGATCAATAGAGATTTTATTTTCAGTTAAAGTTACTATATTAAGGAACCTTGACATTAAATAAAGACCTATTATACATGTTTGAAACATTAAATAAATTTAATTTGATTCAGGCTTCAAATTTGAAATCTTGAAAGAAATGAATTCAAGCTAGCATTTTCAACAAATTAAAAAGTTCTTATAATTTGTATTCAAATTTTGAATATAAGTAATCTTGAGATTTTTAAATAATCATTTTTTTAATTTATACTTCTTGAAAAGAAAAACTATTTTTTTAACTCTTAAAACTATTTAATTAAAACCAATCCAAATTTGAATTCATTAAAATAATAAATATGAGTATGTAAATTAGTTACCTCTTCTTCATCATCATTAAAGTTATCAAAAGCATAAGGAAGTATAGCAGAATTATAATTATCTAACAATAACTTAATTGCAGTCTTTTTATCACAACATAAAATTTTTAAAATATCTCCTAATATTATTTCAGCAGTTTCTAATAAATCATAAGAAAAATCAAGAATTTTTCTGCTGGATAGATTACTGCATAATAAAGACTAAAAAATAAATAAAATTATATAATTAGCACATTTTCAATTTTAACAATATACAAAATATATTATTAAATAAAAATATGTTTAGCTTAATTCTTATTCAAAATTATAAAATATTTTTTAAACTGAATTAGGAATTCAACCCTGAAGGGAAATATTAAATACAAGCACTATAAGCAGTAAAATAATTTATTCTAAACAGAAGAAACGTTTTCAATCCATTACAGATCCTCTTCAGAGAAGCTGAAATGATCCATAATGGATCAAAAACATTTCTTCTGTTTAGAATAAATTATTTTACTGCTTATAGTGCTTGTATTTAATATTTCTCATCTTAGAAGCAGAGTTAGAATTAAAAAATGTCAACCATAAAGGAATTAGGAACTTTTTTAATTTTATTTTTGACTGTTTTATTATAAAAATTACAAAAAATTTAACAAAAAATCAACATAATATGAGTGACAATTCATCTTGGATAATGCAGAACCTCAGTTAATCAGGGTTCTACTGGATTTTACAACAATATGAAGAGTTACCTGCAATTTCAACAAATCTTCATTACAATTCCAACAAGGACAAGAAACATCTTGTGAGTTATTTCCTAATTTTCTTTCAGTTTTTAAACATGTTCTACTAATTCCTTGACCTATGAATAAAAAGTACATTATTACTTATCTTATTTATGTAATCTAATTATTAAGTAACAAATTTATTGAAAACAATTAATTATTATTGTAATATAAAAATTTATATTTAAATGAAAAATAAATTAATTAAAAATTGCAATAAGGTAAAGTTTTCATCAAAAAATTCCACTAGGGGTCATTTAGACTTGGCTAATTTTTGATCTTTGATTAGATTTGCATTATATTTTATAAACTCAAAGCTATACCAAGCCGTGTGAGCTCTCTTGTGCAAACAAACTTTCAATAGTTTATTTCAAAATTTTGTAGTAACTTTAGGTTCTTGGTGCTATTATGGCAGCATGTACCCTTGTTGATAGCATGGTCCTTGTAATCTATAGTAGCAACATGAGAAATAATAATAGAAAACAAGATCAGCCACTGAGTATAAATATTTATGATATATTCTTATTGAATATGTCATAAATATTTTTTATTTGTTTTGATTTATAATTACAGATATTCCTCAGTTTACAAACTTTCAATTTAATGAAGAGCCAAATTTAACCCTTGAGATACACAACAGAATTTTAAACCGAAATAAATTAGATAAACTATAGAAATTATTAAGCCAACGAGTGGCTCCATCTATTAATTATAAACTAAACAGGAATTTTGACTAATTTACCTGAAGAAGAAAAAATCTGCTTCTGCCCGGGATCGAACCGGGGACCTTTGGGCTAACGTCCCAACGTCATTCCACTAGACCACCGAGGCCAACAAGCAGATTGATTCTTCAGGCAGTTATATAAATTTGGAACCTACATTGGACCTTACCGATCTCAAGGGTTAAATTTGGCAAGTTGTTTGGATTTATTTGGATTATAATTCCCTTGAAGTTTGTATATATTTTTAATGAAGAGCATAAATTTATACCAATTTTTTGTATTGCAAAGATAATTTTTGCTTTTGGATGAAACTATTTCATCATTGTTTAATTATCCACTGTAATTTGTTTAAATCAATGATTTTCTTGCTCATTTTCTTCAACGATTGGATCAGATATATCAATCAAATTTACTGTATGTACCATTGAGTTTAAGACAAAATTTCCTTCTACGTTCACTGGAGGATCTGGTATCAAATCTGACACTTGGCATATACTAATAATATGAATATCTATAATAAACTTACTGCATTTTTTAATGGTTTTGCAATTATATAAAATTATTTAACTCCATATAATAATGATTACACATCATTTCAGATATGTAAATCTCTAATATATTTTTTATCTGTATATAAATTTGAATTATAACAGCATTTTGTTATTCTCTTGGAATATACTAAATATAATCAATGTAATTGTTTAAATAAGTACATTGTTTTGTGTTTATTGATTTTGAAATAATTGTCATAATAAAATCTATAATTAATGAATTTTTAATAAATAGAATTAAAAGCATCAATACTAACTTCCAAAAAATTGAATTTATTTTTTCCAATAATTCAGCAGAATGATTTTTTAGAATTACATAAAATTAATGTTTGATAAAAATTTTATAATTTTTTACTAATATATATAATCACAATAATTGGCATGTTTATTGATGTATTATATTTTTTTTTGGTAAGCTTGGTGGCTAAAGAGAATGCCCCTCTCCACTCAAAAAGAGTACTAAGGGAGCTGGAATAGGGGAAGTGAGTAAGGAAAAAATAAAATAAAATAAAGTGCAAAGTACCTATTAAACAAGACCTATATGATGACTAAAGCAAGTACCTAAATCTACAGTGTAGTGCCAGTAAGTAGTAAGTGAAAGGGAGCTATGATAACATTAGTAAAAAGAGAGGTTAAGATGGCAAGATGTTAGTAAGAAACAGTTAGTAAATTAAGAAACTAAATTTAGGGAACATGAGTTAGTAAGAAACCTATAACTATGTTAGTCATACAAAAAATTTTTTTTTTTTATTTTTTAATTTTATTTTTATTTTTTAATTTGTAAGAAAATGTTAGTGTATTAGTATCAGAAAAGTAAAGAAACAACATTCACACAAAGTACGTTTGAAAGGATAGATGTTAGTATAAGCAACTAAACCTAACGTAAATACTTCTGATATCTCAACATCCACAGGAAAGAAAGTATGGATGTAGACATACCACCGATACACTTCGGCCGCCGGGAAAAACCAATGGAAAAATCCACTGGGAAAACCAGCAACTGAAGCGCACTGGACGGGGCAGTTTGTCCAGGAAGAAGAAGTCACCCACACGAACACTCACACAATCACATTCACTCAGCCATCCACACTGTTCAAAACCACATAATAGATACTTATAAATTAGAAACAGTGGTAAATAATTTACAAGGCAATAAGGACAAAAGAAACTCTCTGAAGACTGAAATCACAAGCAGTAGCAACAAGAAACACTTGGAAACAGATGGAAACACAAAAGATAATCTGGCTGTAACTCAATTTTAAACAGAGAGACCAATATACAACAGGAAACAGCTAGAAACAGCAGGAAACACTAAGAAACAAGCCAGGAACCCGACTTGAGTAAAAGTCATTAAAGTAATAGGTGAAAACATCCTGAAACCTTGATGGAAGGACAAGGGAAACACTACAAAACAAGGAGAAACACAAACGAAAGTCACTATAAACTGATACCAACTCAAATAAAGCAAAGGGACAAAAAGAAACAGTGGGAAACACCAAGAAACACTGTAAAACAACCAAGGACATTATCAACTTGAGTGAAGAAACAGGTGGAAACACCCTAAACGTGATAAAATAACAAGAGGAAGACTGAAAAAGTATGACCTTAGTTTGAAAGCGAAATGTAACAAACTAGCTGTAATGGAAATAAAAAGCCAAAATAAACCTAACAACTAATCCGGTATAGTAGAAAGTAACTAATATCAAAATCTGCGAAATATAACCAACTGTCCACTGTACATAACACTCTCAGGGAAAGTCACAATTATATAATGTATTACACCTGAAGCACCAACAGAACAGAAAATGAACTGAAAAGAAAATAAAGAAACTGAATAATATAGCATATAGAGGGTCAAAGATTGGTACATCAAGAGTGAATAAAGAAACCTCAGCCACCACTCCTCCAATCCTGACTGCTATGGCCATAGCAGCGGAGAATGAGTGGAAAAGAACCAATCAAGCTGTAGGTAACACCAGTTTACCCACAGAAAGAAAAACAAAAATAGGAAATTAAACCGACACAAATAGTCAATTCTTAGACCCAATATGTGTGTAAATGTGTAAGTAGAAAAAAAGCTAAATGATACTGTTTGCTGGGCCATATTTTATGGACGCATTAATAAAGCAACTTTTAGTGAGATTTGCCGTCAGCTGATCCTTAAAGAGCATATGTAGCGGTACAGGCCATGGCATAAGTTGTTCGTGAAAATGTGTAATCAGCTTTCTCCGCCACAAATCAAAGAGGCAACAGTCGTAAACAATGTGCTCTACAGTATCGTCGTCACCACAATTACAATTACATCTAGGAGATGCCAGAATTTTGAACCTGTTCAAATAAAAATTTAACTTCCCATGCTGTGTTAAGAAAGCCGTTAATCCGCGATGAAAAACCCCAAGGTTGACATTTAACCGACTATTAAGACTAGGAAAGAATCTATGAGTAAGCTCTCCCTTGTTATCAGTCTCCCATCTAATAGACCAACTGCTCTGTGATCCCCTGCGTAGAAAGCCTTTAACATATGTAACCGGTAGAGTATTATAAAATGTGTCCTTGTTTAAATAAGCAGCGCGTGCCAGTGTGTCAGCTAGCTCGTTACCAAATAATGCAGAGTGTCCGTTAATCCAACAGACACGTGTCCCATTTAGGGTTACAGAATTCTGAAAAACCTCGAAAGCAAGTTTCATTTTAAGGTTAGGACGCCTATTGTAATCCAACACTACCATCGAATCAGTACAAAAAATCACATTGTTTAATTTTTCCATTTTTATAACTTTCAAAGCCTGCAAAACAGCAAGCAACTCTGTCTGAACAATAGTACAATTAGCATTAACAATAGGATAACGTGCCACTGATATGGCGAGAATGTCGAATACTTCATCTTTTTAAGGAAACGGAAAATAAGTTTTAATTATTTGAATATTTTTTATATTCTTTATATTAATTCATTACTGGATCAAAAAATAATAAAATACATTAATATTACATAAAATTTAGTTACTACATAAATAAAAATAACATGTTATCTTGTATAGAAGCATCAGAAGTGATGATATTTCCTCAGAATTGAACGTTTCACTTTGATGATGATTTTCTATGAAATGCTGTGCGACATAATCGTAATTTTCATTACGCAAATCACACGTCGAACACCGATAAATGGTTGCAGTATTTCGCGACGCCATTTTTATTCTCTGAGTTCTCTGAAATACCTAACTCTCAAACTGGAGAATAGAGAGATCGCTAGAGCGCGCTCGGAGAAGTTTTTGAACACTATACTCTCGTATAAGATCTCGATTTCTCCAAGCATTCTCTTCATTTTTTGAACGGTTAGAGATCTCTCAGTCTTCTTGGAGAATTTTTTGAACGCACCCATAAACGAAAACACGTGACCCGAACTAACTGACGGGAAATGTGTCCTATCATACTGTTCGTATGTAACTTTTTCGACTGAGTGACCAATGAAATTTTATAATTCTCTGTTTGATTACTGTTATTCATTATGGAAAAATCAAGGATGTGACACAATTAATAGGATGTTTTGCATACAAAACATTACAAAAAGTTAATAAATCGAAACTCTGCCAAGCATTGGAACAGATATACGTCGTTAGTGAAAAAAATTACGTAACTTCGTAAAGGTAAGTCGTAATTTATTTGAATTGATTGCATTCGATTCGGAATGATAAGATACATCTAAAATCGTTTAAAAAATCTAATTATCTATAACAGTTTTGCAAAAATCTTTAAAAAACGTAATTTCGAGTCTCAACTTTGAGGGCCCCGTAACTTGAGAATGAGGCTTTTGCCTCTCATGGGACCTTCACCAATTTTGAACTCAGAGCCTTTAATTAGGGGGTAAGATAAAGAGGGGTCGAAGTTCCGGTAAATTCCGCTGGGATATTTTTCTCTTGTCGTACCAACTGTTTTGTCTACTTTTTATCAATGAGTGGAGTCGCCCAGTCTCTCTAAAGTGCATTTTTTGGTTAGTGTATTTTGCTTTATATATATAACTGTTCTCTAAAGTGCATTTTTTGGTTAGTGTATTTTGCTTTATATATATATAACTGTAAATATTATTTTTGTGTTGTAAGTAAACTTGTATATTTGAAGACGTGTTGTGAGTCTGTAGAGGAGTGATTTCGATATCGAACCACATTACAAGACCAGAAACATAAGTATTTATTTGATATCAGCTCAATACAAAATTATTCGGTGATTTTTACTTAATGATGCAAAACGATCGATTACTTTGTCCAAATCGAGAGCTTTTGCGATTTTTCTATCGATGAACATGATTGCTAAATTACTTAACCGATCATCAAGCATTCTGTTACGTAAATACGATGAATACGATCTAATAAAGTGCCTACAGGAGAATGTTCTTTCATATCGGTGTGGCCCACCCAAAAAAAAAGCTGGTTACGTCCCTGTGACCAGAGGAATAATTCCGAAAAGAAGAACACTTGATTAAGCAAAAAGACAAAGAAAAAATTGCAGATAGAGTGCAGAAAGATAGAACAATTAAGATGTAACTCGAATATGGTGTTCCTAGGACAACTGTGACAACGTTTTGAGAGTGCAGAAAGGTAGAACAATTAAGATGTAACTCGAATATGGTGTTCCTAGGACAACTGTGACAACGTTTTGCAACAAAGAAGATTATGGGTAGTAGGATGTCTGCTGGAAGACCTCATTCCAACATCTGAGGGCTAATAAATTGTGTTGTATATAAAATAATGTATTTTGTAATTTAATGTGATATACAATAGTAAAACACATATAATAAAGTAAATAATATAGTGTATCTCTCTCACTTCACCCGTGTTAGGGGAGTGAGATGGGGCCGGTAACGAATTAATCTATTTTCCATAGTCTTATATGGGAAAATAGACCGATAACGAATTAATCTATTTTACATAGTCTTATATGGGAAATAGTGTTCCCGCAATTCGACAGTTTCTCAATTCGACATTACTTCGGCGACGGTTAGTGTCGAATTGCAAGAGGAGTCCAACAATGAATTAATCTATTTTCCATAGTCTTATATGGGAAATATTGTCCCGCAAGTCGACAATTTCTCAATTCGCCATTACTTCGGCGACGGATTAGTGTCGAATTGCGACGATTAGTGACGAATTGCAAGGCACTACTGTATCTAGCGATATTCATTTACAGTGTGATTTTATTTGGTTTTTAAATCTTTCCCATGATGCAAAGAAGGATTTTACAATTTCAAGTAAAATTGGTTTGCTGGATAAAATTAAAAGCTAGTCATTTAATACAAACTATTGTAGACTTGCTGATATATTGCTGTACCAAAATCTACCATAGTGCCTCTCCTACAATAAGAAAATCAACTTTGTGAGGAGTGGACATTACAGAAAAAAATTCCAGGAACATCCAAAAGATAAGCATGATGGAAACGATTCAGAAGTCGAAGAAGCATTAGATCAATGGTTTTTCTATAGTAAGCAGGCGAGGCATGAATATCAGCAGCCCATTTTCAGTATTTCGGTTTAATAAAGCATTGAAATAGTACCTAATTATTATTTTTTTACCTACTTATTAATTTACCTACATATTGCGTATTTTATTTTAGAATTTATTATTAGTTTGTTTAATTGGGGCAACTGCTTAATTGGACCAAAATGGATTAATGGATTAGTCCTAATTAAGCCGAATCAACTGTATATTATTTTATTTAGAATGATATATGTGTAATATGATGTAAGTATTATTAATGTATATGGTTGGGAAAATTGTACTAGTAAATGAATATCAATATAAATAAATTTACAGAAACCATGTTTTGTTTAGAAATTTTTATCATCTTTTAGTGCATAGTTCCGGATTGATGACTTCTGCTTTTGCATATTGCTAATCAAACAGTAAAATATTTTGTAGTAGATTGTTATACATTGCTGTTGGTACAGTCATAAAATATTAATTTTGTTTCAAATTCAATTGTGAGCATTTTAAAAGTATACTTGAACCTCTTATCATTTTCTCTTTTCATTTTCATTTTAATTTTTTTTTTATTTTATTTTATTATTTGCAAGTTATTTTATTAGATAAATTGGAATTTTTTTTTTTTATCATTTTCTCTTTTCATTTTCATTTTAATTTTTTTATTTTATTTTATTTTATTATTTGCAAGTTATTTTATTAGATAAATTGGAATTTTTTTTTTCTGAATTAATGATTCCTGGAATTCAACCACTGTTTCTACTCAACTTATTATATATGTTACAGGACAAACCCGAATTTAGGAAATACTAGAATTTCCTAGTCAAAACTAGAACGTCCTAACGCTTGGAACGTTCTAGAATTTCCTAGGCCGAACGCGAAATGCCGAATATTTCTTATTCAAAGTCCGGAATTTCTAGTTTTTCCGAACATTTCTTATTCAAAGTCCAGAATTTCTAGTTTTTCCTAGTCAAACCCGAAGTGGCAAACAAAACTCTTCATTTCTCATGTATTCTCGCTCAGAGTTCCATATTTGCCAGCAGAAATGTTTTTTTTTTTTAGAGAATATCCGCACGGATAAACAAATCTCATTGAGAAAGGCTGCAATCTGCGCCAGTGGAACACGTACTTAGGGCTAAACCCACATTCAACGCAGGAAGCATTATGTAGCTAAATTATGTTCGTGCCAAAAGCAGTTTGTGTTTTTCTAAATGCCATAAAAATTTACCTTGCAAAAAAAATTAGAGGTATCTAGTGGTGTTTTTTTATTTTTGTATTTACGGTGATACCGCGAATATAAAACATTTTGTGTTTTTCTAAATGCCATAAAAATTTATCTTGCAAAAATAAATGAGAGGTATCTAGTGGTGTTTTTTTATTTTTGTATTTACGGTGATACCGCGAATATAAAAAATTGTTGGTTAATTGATTAAAAATATGAATTCATTTAAAACTTTAGTATAATGAACTTAATGCATATTTTTATTATTCGACAGGAAATAATAATTTTATTGCTATTTTCTATTGAGGAAATGAAATAAAATAAATTGAAAACAACTAACTCTCATAAATGATTACATGTTGAGTTTAAAGAACTGATATTGCCAATTTTTTATTTTTATGGACAAATATTTTAATATTTTTATTAGTCCAGGGGTTCCCAAAGTGTGGCCCTCAAATCCTAAAAATGCGGCGCGAGATGTCAAATCATCCGCCATCTTGAATTCAAAGAGAATTTACATTTTTACAAAAAAATAAATAAATTTTAACATATAATTAAAAATTGTTCAGTTAAAAAAAAATACATCTATAAATGCTTCCAAATATGTTTTCTTTATTTAGAAGGTTCTAAGTCGTCACTTATATATGCGAAAACTTTCTCAATCGTGAGTATTAATAAGTCCTAATTGAGATCAAAATTATCTGATGAACATTTACAAGTGGTGTTTGTTTAATTATTTCTGAATACAGAAGTTTGAATGGTCTCTCCTCTGTTTGCCTGTACTCCAGCTCTTGTTGAAGCTCTTCCAACCTTTCGTCCACCCTGATGAATTCGTTGAGCAATCCCTCAAAAACAGTTGACAATGTAGCAAGATTCTTCCGTATATCGTCCCTTGTCATTCCCTTTAAGTTCCGACTACTATCTAGGGCACTAAAAATACTACTCAACGAGCGACGAAACAGTTGGGCATTATCCACCCCCCTCAGAGTTCGCATGGTCTCAGCTGACACCAGGAGAACTCATGATACCTAATTATGGTAAAATAAGTTATAAAGTAGTTGTTTGTGTAGTGTGTGTAGAAAGTTACAATAATCAGAAAATGCAGAAAAATAAAAATATTAAAATTATCTAACTACCTATTTATATTAAAAATCAGTACAAAGAGATGAACTGAAAAATATAAAACAATAGTAATCAAAAACTGAAATTAGAGCTGTAGACCAAAAAGACTGTTCAGAAAAATCCGCAACCTAAAGAGTCCTAGAATGTTCTATTCCAAAAAATTTTTAGATTTACCCTAACAAACTATATATTTTTAGAAACCTTACAAAATTCTGAGAACTACAACAACAAAATTAATATAAGATAACCTAAATTTAGAAAGTCTACACCAGAAAACTAAATGTCCACCACTAACAGCCAAATATTATCCTAATTCCTTAAATAATGAGAAAAACCAGACAAATTATATATAAATGTAATCAGCAGAAGCTAATCTAAATGAATATAATAAAATTCACCCACTGTGTACACTTGTAAAATTTAAAATATTAATTCAAATTGTAATTTAAAAAAATTAAGCAATTTAACGATCAAAAATTAGTCATATCAAAAACTGAACAATTTGATAGTTCTGCATCTTTAGCTCGTGGGAACCATCTCATGTTGATTGTTCACTTCCGTGACCAAAGATGTAATAAAAGCAATGAATTCCTGGTCAGAAGAGAGCAGCAGTCAGCAGAGAACTAGAGGAGAGATAAGTTCAAAGGACAAAAGTAACAATAACATCAAAAAAAATGTAAAGTTAATGGGAAAAGAACTCAGATGAAAATGAACTTCAATGAAGATGGCGATGACAGCCAGTAGCGAACGAAGAACAGAAGCAATGGACAATGATCCCGTTGGTGAACTGTTTTGGTGAATTATAAAAGGGAACTGAAAAACTTCCGAACAGTTAGTGTTAGTGCCAAATTAGGATTACGGCAAGATGATGTAATAACAATCTCTTACTCTCTCTCTCTCCCAGGTATGTGTGTGAATTGAGGAACTCTCTCTCTAGAAAATTGTTTAATGAATCAATTTATTGTATTCTTTTAATTCAGATCATCGCTTTGCTTTTGTTAATCGCTTTACGCTTTTTATAGTATTAATTAAATTCTTGTTATTTTTTATAAATTTGTCATTTGAATCAATTCCTAATCCCGGACCTCGGCGTCACGGATCTGTGCGTCAAATGCAACGACGTAGTCAAATCCCGACAAATTTTAACAGCATGACACTCCATGGGCCTCACAGATAAAAAGCAATGACTTTTTGGTATTCAAGAACAAATTAAAAATTTTTGCATTGGAATTAATGGAAAATAAGTTTTGATTTAAGAATTTTCACCTAATGAACAATTTTAAAGTCCCATTGACCTTGATAAACCAAGCGATATCCATAATTTATATTCTGACGTTTATTTGTGAATGATGATTGAAGATAAAAATAATTTATTAATCTACACAGTCTTTATATATATATAGTCTTATACAGTCAAACCCCAATATGACACCACCATCCATTTGGAGATGATTTTGTCAGCTAATTGGGTTGGTAGTTTATCAAAAACACATGTAGTATAGAAATAAAAATCCAATTAATAATAAACAGCTCTAAGGCAGGAAACACTATAAATATTTTAATGTTAAATATTATACAATGCATTAGAAGCGCTTTCGATTAAATTATAATCCTCATCAGCCATAACAAGAATTTCCGAACAGTAACCGAAGTTCCATAGAACGTCTTTGATTTTTTGTATAATATTAACACTGTCGCTATAGCAACCTCTCATTTACAATTTTTAAAAGAGATAAAATGTTACAATTTTAACTTAATCACAATTTTACATAAATATAATAAACATATTATATTAATAATATGTAGAAATTATAAAACCATCGTAAACGTCTAGACAATAGTAATAAAAAACTTATCACTGGTTAATTAGTTTTTCTTTTTGAACACCACTTCCAAGCGTTGTTTATTGTGGTTGAATCTAGTTTGTTAATTGTTTTATTGCTCCTATTACGGCTGTTAAAAATAGAAATAGTTTCGGCAATCTTTCCTCTTTTCGGGTTTTGTTCCTTTCGTAGTAATATAGTGTTCTCCCATTTTACATCTAGATTTGTTATTAGCGCTCTTTGCGCTAAGGTCGTATTAGCGGTTTTATTTAATAAATCTTTTTTATGTTCAGGTAATCTTTTCTTAATAGATCTTGATGTGTAACCTATGTAGTTGCCTTCCGTATCATTATCATTATCATAGAAGGGTATCTTGTACACCCCTGGACATTCTTTTATATTAACTCTATCTTTGTCATTTC
>AYEL01085933.1:0-18773 GCA_000484575.1 Olivierus martensii
ATAATTAATAATATATAATTTAATTAATTAAATTAAATATTTCTGAAATAAACTATATACTGTATATACTTGTGCATAAGCCAAGAATATTTTCTTAAAAAAAAAATTTTTAAAGAAATGGATTGGCTGAACATAGCACAGCCAAAAATTGAGAATTTTTCATAAGATCATGAGATTTGCTAGCTCGTTCGTGCCACTTCACTATTTCACCATCCATTGCACTTCACACCAACTGTGTGATCAGTAGGGATTGTTTCTCGGGATTCTGGAATCCTGATATCCCAGGATTCTGGTTGATTTTGGCTATTGGATTTATCCCAGGATTTCCTGATCTGAATTATTAACTTCAATAATCAATACTTTCAGTCTTGCACAATACACACACATTATATATATATATATATTGATATATATTGCAACGTTTGAGAAAACTTGAATAATTAGATTAATGAAAATTTTTTAAGTAATTTGGAACATTTGAAATTTGTGCAGTAATTTGTCTTGGGTTTTCTTCTTCTGAATCATTGCAATCTGATTCATCACATTCCGACTGCAAGGAAAAGGATGACGCAGAGAGCAAAAGACAGCAGAGTGAGCAGACTCTGTGAGAAATTGGCATGTCAAATCAAAAAACAAACTGAATGTGTTTCTAAAGACCCTCAAAATTGAGCTGAAGATCAATCACTTGCAAAGAATATTTCCAAGAAGTTTGAAATCTTTGAGGCAACTGGTGGAAAAACAACAAATATAAAATTAATGGACTGACAACAGATCCAGGAGCTATAACACTAGACTTACTAGACATCCCACTTTGACCGGGATTGTCTGTTTGATGATGTAGTCCTGGCGTCCTGGCCATTTTGTCATTTGCCATTGTCATTTTGTCCCGTTATTTGGTAAAATTTTAAAAGTGCCGAATATACAAGAAGTAAAAATAGTGCAGCCTCAGGTAAAATGATGATTTGGCAATTAAAATATCCTCTCTGTTATACTCTGTTGCCAATCTAAATATTTTTTTTAATCTAGATCTAAGGCTGTGGTTCGATATTCCATGAACTACACTAACTAAACCTTTACAGTTTTCTTGGTTGATGTCACAGTTTCGTTTGAATAAAGACCAGTTCAGTGAGCCAGGTCACATGATTTAAGATGAAGGCATTCATAAATGTTTTAGCAGAATTATCCACAAGTTTGATTGTTAACAAATAACTAAGGACACAAGCACCACTATTACACCTTAATTATTGAAGTAAGAGTATAAGCAGTTTATATTAAGTGAACATGATTGTTAACAAAGTAAATGATACAAGAAATGATGATTATATTGATGTATTGAAGCACGCTGCACATTTGCATAAATTGGACATATTGAAAAAGATTGAACTTTGCTCCACTGCGCATATGATTAAAGTCAACCTTACTCGTGAGATAGTTTAGATTGTCCGAACTCAGTGCGATCCAATCTGATGTTAGTTTGAATAAAAAAGTGAGAAAATCAAGTAATATTGAACCACAGCTTAGTACTTTTAATGCTGTCTAGATATTTTCCCAAAAAATTTATATATAGCATGTGGCCTAATGAATTTAGATATTTTATTTTTTCATCCAGATATTTTTTCACAGAATTTATAATAGCATGTATCTATGAGATCTAAATATTCTTAGATATTTTTTAGATATTTTATTTCAATTAGAGTTGGCAACATTGGAACTTACACTGGCCACATCATTGTTGCACATGTCCCATCTTAGTTGAGTTTAAATTGTGAGTCGGCATTTGCGATTATTTGTACTGTGCTTTAAATTAATTAGCCTTTTCACTTATAGGTATTTATCCTAGTAGGCTTTATTTTCTGTTGTGAATATTTTCTCAAAACTGTCCTGGTTAAAGGAAAATAAATTATGGTAAATCTATATAACACCAACAAACTGAAAGGTTCTGTTCGGCTGCAGGATTATTTATAACTAAACTTAGAACTAGACTCAGCAATAAAAGTGTAAATTGAATTTCTTATGTTCATATTAAATTTCAATTGCCAAATTAGTCTCAAAATAACTAAAGTTAAATAAATTTTTTTAACAATGTAGTCACTACTTAATGCTCACTAGTGTCTCATGGTTTAAAAAGAAAATGTTAATTTTCTGAAAAGTAAATTTTGAATTCGTTTCAATTTGTAATTTACATATACGAATAGATAAAATGCTGTGAAATTTTCACTTTTAATTCCATCTACAAAAATCTCGGGAAATCCCAGGATTCCGGGATTACTGAAATCTGGGAAAAAGACAATCCCTAGTGATCGGGATTGTCTTTTTAAATATCCCTAGTGATCGGGATATTTATTCCTAACAAAGATAGTTATTCCATTAATTATTTTGATTTTTTATTTTTCTAAGTTATATGTGGATATGCATGACTGTACATAAATTAATATTTCTATAGATATTTAAATATCAGATCTACACAAATACAATCAAAATATATATAGTAGTCACATTGCATCCTCTTTGCATTAGTAGCATATCCTATAATAGTGATGGGATCTGCCATATTTATTTTTAAAAATACCTATTCCTTCTCAGTTATATTATTAAAATGTGCATTTGTATGTGAATATTCATATTTAAATATATTCATAAATATTAATTTATTGGATGCTTCACAGTAAGATTAGAAATATGTAGACAGATCTTTTTTTAACAAATAAGCAGGGCAGCCATTATTTTATATATCATTAGTTAAAATTAAATAGAAATGTAACAATCCTTGATGTTCCATCTACAAAAATCTCGGGAAATCCCGGGATCCCATGATCGACAATTCATGCATTTTCTGATATTTCAGATCATTTAGAAAATATGGGAAGATTATTTTGTAGTTGATTTTGGATAACATCAAATGTCATTTTTATGATTAAAAAACTGAATTTGTATTTTCAGCACTCTTGCTTATACTGGTTAGCTTTCTACTTCATTCAGTTGCAGCAAAATTTCTGATGTGTATTTTGGTTCTGATTTTTTATTGTTAAACTTTGTTAAATATTTTTGTTGAGATATTAAAAGTTTCAAGCATTTAAAATTTTTTTTCATTTTCTCCTGAATAAACACTTTAATAAAATTATATTGTAAAGAAACACAAATGGAAGCAATGCAACACATTTGTATCTGCTCTCCATCCAGCTTTCTTTTCCTGTCACATTGTGATATTTCAATGCTATCAGTTTGAGATTTTGCCTAAATAGCAAATATTTGTTTCAATAATGAATTGGATTTGAAAAATTTTTTAAATTATTAAAAAATTATCCACTTATTTCAATGAATGTCATATTGTTCTAATGCTTTTAAGTTGGAGTTGGCTTCTATGTAGGTTTCAAATTTTTACCTATTTTCACAAACTGAATTTATGGGAGTCAGTTTTAACACAGATTGGCTTATATACAAATATATAGGATATTTAAGAATGAATTTTTTATAAAAATTACCAATCCTGTTGATAATGTTATTTGATGTCTTGGAAAAGGATTTTTTGAATTTTCTTCTAATCGTCTAATATAAATTTTTATCAACACCATCTAAAATCACATTAAAATAATAAATTAAACTGTAAAGAATGTTTATAAAAGTTTTAACTAACTATAGACTATATACTGAGAATTTACCTCTAGAAAAATTCTGCGTGATGCCATAGAATTTTAATCAATCACAAAAAAGATAGAAATATCACTTATATTTTTACTATTAACCAAGATAATTGATGTCAATTAATAGAAAGAGATTAATTTTTCAATGTTGTTATAATGGAGTAAAAATAAAACTATGAAAATCTGATATTTGATTTATTTTTACTCAAAAATATTATATCCTTTATTTATTTTAATATTAAAATATTTCATTTTTATTGATTTTTTTTATTTTGTATGTTAATATTTCTGGCAAATGTAAACCATTTTAATTTTTTATGTATAAAATAAAATAGCTTTTTCACAAAATTTGACAATCCTGAATACACAAAACAATGGCATTTAAATATACAAAAAATGAAACTTATTTCAGCCTCTCTGTTGTTGACAAGGCTATTTGATAAGTGTCAATACTTTCTTCTCATTGGTTGAAGACAAAAGACAAACTTTCAATGTAAATATTATTGATTGTAGGAAATTAAACAGCTTTTATCTTATAAACATGAGTCTGAAAAGCTATTATTAATATGAAACAGAAATATTTGTTTCTTCGTTAAACTCATAACATAGCATATAATGATATATAATTCTAGTTTGAAATTTGAAAAACATGGCTTTAATAATTTATTGAATATTGTTTGTATAATTTATTAGAGCTATGCATTTAAAACAATTTGAAAAAAATTTCATGCTCATAAATATGAATATTCATAACTTGAGAAGTGTGTGTAATAGATAATCTATCTATATTTTTCAGGAGGGTCCAGATCTTATGAGGAATCAAAAACCCACATCTTACCTTTATATTCTGTTTTTTCTATTATATTTAATTCTGAGGTATTTTATTTAGTTTGGATAAAAGACACTTAAACTCCTGATTCAAATTTTTCAAAATGGCAGAAAAAGATGAAATGGTTTTTACCTTCAAAACTGTATATAGTAATGTCATATAATCTATACAGCCATCACTACCAACTTGAGATTTCATTATTGATTGAGTTAAAGATTAATTGCATTTTGATAGAATTATAAAAAATAAATTATGTATCGAATTATTAGTTATCATAAATACTGAATTAGTATTGTAAAAATGATGACATGAATGCCAATGATAATCTATAATTAAAAGCTAAAGCATTGTCGGTAAGATATATGTAAATGAACTTGAGTGTGAGCCAATCATGTCTCTCACTATATAAGCATGCTGCTCAACATCAAACTGGTATGACTTACAAGTGATTATTAGGTTTAGTACATAAAATAAATTCTTATATATCAGGGGTGTTCAATCTTTTTTACTATGCAAGCTACTTTTCTATACTAAGTTATTCAGCGATCTACTCTCTTATAAAGATCACGTTCACGTTCCCTCAACCTGATATCTGATTACGTACAACTATGCAGTTAAATGCACTCATTCACTTTTGAAGAACCACTCTCCCAGCCCTAAAAACTTTATTTGTGTATTTAAAAATTTGTTTATCACTTTTAATTATTTTAATTCAATGAATAAAACAAATATATTGAAATAAAATATTTATTTCTATATTTTAGAAAACCAAAGTTAGAAAAAACAACAGATTGATCACAGACTCATAAATTACAAGAAATGCTGGTTGATTAAAAAAAATTTAATGTGAAATTTGGCACTATTTGGAACTCACAATATTTTCATAATCAGGTTGATATGAAGAAGCAGTCAATTGCAAACAAACATCCAAATGATCATTTATAATTTGGTTTCTCGATTTTTTTTTGAGGTTCATATTTGAAAAAGCGGATTCTGATGAGCATATCCATCCGAAACACGACAGAATTTTTTGTGCAATATCAGTTAATATTGGAAACTTTTCATGTGTATACTTCCAAATCATAAGAAAATTATTGATTTTACAATTTTAACGAAAAATAAACAAACAATAGCAATACACTTAAAGAGAATTAAAAAATAATACAAAATAATGATAAATAAATTATTATGTTTTCAGTTTTAATTAAATTTTGGTTTGAAAGAATCAATTTGGGAGGAATAAACAAGAGATTTACGGGTTGAACACCTCTGTTATATATCAACCAGTCAAGTATACTTTTGTATCAATATAGAAATGTTTTGCTTTAAATAGACTTAAGATTATTTTGGCATTGATTATTATTTCTTTTAGAGATATTTTGAAAAAAATATTTAAAAATATTTTGATGGAGATAAATTTATTTTTTTAGATTAAATAAATGTTGCAATTCTTTTTTGTTTGAATAAAGCACTTGTTGAATTTTTCTATTGATTAATAAATTTCTTGTTTGAATTTAATTGCATATTTAGAGTCCATTAATAAACTTTATTATTATTATATTTCTATTTTTGCATTTATTTGTAGAATTATGCTAATTAACTTTTGTTTGTTATTTAGTACTAACATTTTGCTTACATTCAGAATCATGACCATTAGTTTTTCTTGCACAGTTCTCAAAGTAGAAGTCCAGCTGGCATTTAGTAAATCATAGATGCAAAGTATTCCTTATCAATGGTTTATAATTTGTTTGTTGAAATTGGAAACTTTGCACCTGCTCATCAGAATCTCCATTCTAAACCAATTGGCCCTCTTCAATAATAACAGATTTTGGAATGACCTTTTCATTTATTAATCTTTGATTAGAAATCAATATAAACTCTAAAAATAAAGAAAATTTTTTCTTTATTTTTAGAGTTTATATTGATTTCTAATCAAAAGTCAATATTTGGTATCATTTAGCAGTTTTGTATTCTTTGTGAAAAAACAAATATTTATTTTAATTCATTACAAAATTAAAAAACCAGAGATCTATTATAATTAAATTTTCAATCATGCATAAAATAAAAAGAATAACATAAATGTATATAAATTCAATGAAAAAATGTCAATTCATAACATTCATCAAAATATAATATAATCAAGCCAAATATACCTCTAATGTATTATTTTTTATATTTAAATTGCAATTTAATAATTATTTTTATTAATTATGCTACAGTATCATCATCTATTAATTAATAATTTAACTTTAATTTTTACTAATTTTTGAAATTAAAAATTTGAGCTGACTTGGAGTCGAACAGGGAACTTCAGGTTTCTATCCTGATGCCTAAACCAAATAGACTATCAAACAACCAGCAGATTTTCAATTTTGGGAAATGTATATCCTAAATAATGCAGAACATTTATCCAACTAGACTGATATCAGCACTCCTAAATACACTAACTACATAGCCACAAGCTCTCTTGGCAAATTTGGCCAGACAGATTCAGGTCAAATCAGATAACATATAAATTCAACATATTTAGGGGAATATCAAACAATAAAAGTTAGACTTATGGCATATTATCTAATTTGCCAAGAAAGTTTGTGGCTACATAGTTAGCTTGTTTGGAAGTGTTGATATTTGCCTAGTCTGATAAATGTTCTGAATTAGAATATAAACTTCCCAAAATTGAAAATTTGCTGGTTGCGTTGATAAACTGCTTGGTTAAGGCATCAAGATGGAAACCTGATGTTCCTCATTCAACTCTAAGTCAAAACATAGTAAAAATTGAAATTCAATTATTAATTAATATTTGGTGCAACCTTAGACCAAATTTAAATACCGGTAAATACTTATTAATCCAACAGATTATGGCATTGTACTGTAATTAATAAAGATAATTATTAAATTGTAGTTTAGTTCAAAAATAATACATTAGGAATATATTGGGCTTTGTTAGATTATTTGGCTGATATTCCCATAGGTAAGTTGGATTTATGATATATTCATCAAAAAGTTGACATCAGGGTTGGGTTATTACATATGAATATTCAGATTTAAACTATTTATAAAATTATATCTTGTATTAAAATTTGGCAAAATGTATTATGTTTATATTTAGATTTGAATGATGAGAAGAAAACTATTCTAAAACTAAAATCATCTAAAATGGTCTTTTATAGACCTCTAATGGAATTATACCAACAAAGCTCTTGTTTTTATATATAAAGGCAGTATTTTCCTTATGGGATCATGAAAAGATCTTACAATGAAGAAGATGTAATTCCAAAAGATTATATTTTCACTCATATGCTCATAAAATACATGTATAGGAGTATCATCATCATCATCTTGATAATTTTTATAATTGGAATTATCAACAATCCCTATTAAGTGAAAATGTTTCTTAACATGAGAGTGCCTTGTAACAATCCTTAATTGACTTTTATCTAATGCAAACAATTCTTTGAATACATTTGATATTTAAAAAAATAAACAATTTAAATACATATAATTCTTGTATAACATACCTAGTTAGATTCCTATGAAATCTTGTGTAATATAAAATCATGTTATATGGGATTAAGGTTTACTGCAAATTCTAAGCCATGTTAGAGCAAAACTATGTTCTATAAATATTGTGTTGTGTGAAGATTGTTGCAATTTTCTAATCATGTAAGAGTGAAATCATGTTGTAGAAGTGTGAGGATTCTAGTAAAAAGGGGAGGCAGAGAAAAAAGAAAAGAACGACTGCTTACCATGAGGCATGGTTACCAATCGCCATCTTGGTGAATGACATCATCATCATTCAGAGATGTAGTGCTTACGTTTACAGCTAAATTAATTTTGAATCAGCATAAAATAATGTTGTGCCTTTTTATGATTAATAACACTTTTATTGAAAAAAGGACTTTATTTAATGTAAGGTGATTACAAATATCTAAATGATGTGAACTTTATGTAAAAGAGTTCGGACTTAAAACCGACGCTTGGAGCAAGGCAAAGTGTTCATCCTCTGGTAATGTGCTGTGTTGGTGTCTCGTTCTCTCCTTTCAGTGTTGGTCTGTTGTCCAGCTATATGTCATCCAGTGTCTAACTATACGTCGTCCAGTGTCCGGTGTTGTTGGAGTTTTGTCCTGTCCTGGAGTATTTGTTGTTGGACTGTTTTTTTACGAGAAGGAAGTACGAGTGAGAGACTGGATTCGAGGACGTCCAGATTTTATATGTTTAATGAGTTATACTGTAATTAAGGTGTTTATACATTTAATTAGTTCATTAAAGTTAAAGTTTGGTTATCTAATTAAAATGGACTTTTTTGCTAATTACTTACCTCGACTTACTGGGTGGAGACTAACAGTAAACACTACTATTTCGCTTGATTGTATGGAAGCTACGGGACTGGGAACGGGATCCGAGAACCTGCCAGGACCTAGTCCTGGCAGAAGTACCATGTTATATGGAGATTGCTGGTATTTATTACACATTTTATAAATTTCAAATTGTTATATGTGAAATGGGATTGTGTAATGTCTGATGTTTTTGGTATGCACTGTGTATTCCTCCATATCAGTAAAACATATATTCCAATGTTAAATAACTTATGCTTGTTACATGTTTCTCATAAGTGCACAGTAAATGCTCATAAATTAAAATTTTAGTACAAATTACATTTTCTTGCATAAGAGAGAGGATTTCAAATCAGAGCTCTGTGAAGCAGAGAAAAAATCTATACTTTTTTTTAATAAATATCTCATATAATTAAAATTACATATGCAGAAGCTCCTTGAGTTATGAACATTTTAGTTACAAACATTCAAACTTATGAATGCGAAATTTCCTTTTAGAAAACTTCAGAAAATCTTCAAGAATTTTAATCATTAATATATTACAGTAATATTTCAAGATGGCAGTAATTATTCCAAAAAACCCTCATTTTATAGTCAGAATTTTTTATTTAAATCTGTGAAATAAGAAACTTCTAATTGGTTCAATTGTGCAATATATTACAAAATACAGTATACAGTGGATTCCGCTTAATTGGGACACATCGGGCCAAGCCATTTTGTCCCAATTAAGCGGCTGTCCCAATTAAATGAAGTAATAATAAATTCTAAAATAAAATATGTAATTTGTAGGTAAAAAAAATAATAATTAGGTACCTATTTTAATGATTTATTAAAATAGGTACCTAATTATTAGTTTTTTACCGATCTCCGTCTTCAATACTGGGCCATTGATATTCACACCTCGCCTGCTAATTATAGAAATCCATTGATCTAATGCTTCTACAACTTCTGAATCCTTTCCATCACGCTTTCTTTTCAATGTTCCTGTAATTTCTTTCTATATATAAAATTTAATACAACGAAAGGAAACTAAAATTTTCACTGACAGTAAAGAAGCCTTACAAATTATTAATAATCCTAAGAGTAAATATTATATAGTTCAAGAAATACATGAAATGTTATTATCCATCCCTAAAGATAAAAATATAACATTCTAATGGATAAAAAAACATACAGGAATAGAAGGAAACGAAAAAGCAGATTTATTAGGCAAAAAAGCAGTCAATTCCGAAAACATAATAAAATTCAATAGGATTCCAATAAGTTTTATCAAAAATTACATAAATAATTTACTTATCATCAACTAGCAAGAACAATGGAAAAATTCTAATATGGGAAGACAGGCTTTTGAATTTATACCAGATGTCAAAAAATTCCTAAATAAGAAATATTTTATTCCTAATGCTTTCATTTCTCAGGTAATACAGGACACGGTAAATTTAATGCATATTTTAACAGATTTAATATTAAGAATACTGACCAGTGTATATGCAAACAAGGCATTCAAGATGTTAAACATTTTATATTTCACTGCCCACTCTACAACACTCCAAGAGCAGATCTAGAAAAAACAGTAATCCTCAAAGGACAAAATTGGCCATGTAATTTACACCAATTTATAGATAACGATGAAATATTAAATGCCTTAAATAGATATCTAAATAAAACTGGTGCCTTAAAGCCAAACTTTAACACAGCTTAAAAGCAAGAAGAACTTCAACTGAATAGCAGAACAATAAATAGAATTAATACATTCAGGTTGAGGATAACCTAACTTTTGGCATCAATAAGTGAAGATGACTTCTAATTTCTTTTGTTGCCACTTAAAAGTATTTAATTTCAATACTTGTTATCTTATCTCTTATATATATTGGGTTGTCCAGAAAGTTCGTGCGTTTTTTTCAGTTGTTAATTGGTGGCGCTAGAGTACTAAAAACGTGCAAGTTATTATTTAATTTAGTTGTGACCTTGAAAGATGACACTGTAAACATCATAAAAATTTATGTTTTGTCAGAATAAAGATCGACAAACTATTGTTAGTTTCGTTTTCGCCATGAGTGTCGATAGAATACATTTGCGCCACGTAATGTTATACGCGTTTAAAAAAAACTTTCTGCAATTGATGCAACAAAAAATATATGTGAAGTTTATGGAGATGATGCATTATCTGTACGTACCTGTCAAAAGTGGTTTAAAAAATTTCGAGAAGGAAATTTAAGCCTGGAAGATGAGCCACGTTCAGGACGACCTTCGGTCGTCCTTGACACGACATTTCCGCACAGTTTAAAAGTAATCCTCGATTAATGATACGGGAGCTTGCTGAGATACTTAATGTATCCAAAACAACCATCGATGACCACCTAAAATCAATGGGATGGATCAGCAAGTACGATGTTTGGGTTCCCCATGAACTTACTGAAAAAAATCGGATGGATAGAGTTGCGGCGCGCGTTTCTTTGCTTCGCGTCTTAAGTTTGAGCAGTTTTTGGAAAGAATTTGTGACTGGAGATGAAAAATGGATCCTATATGACAATGTGGAGAGAAAAAACACTGGTCTAAACCAAATTTGCCTGCAGTTCAACACCAAAGCCAAACATTCACCAACAAAAGGTCATGCTCAGTGTTTGGTGGGATTTTAAAGGCATAATTTTTTACGAGCTGTTAAAAAACAAGGAAACTATCAATGCAGACAAATATTGTAGTCAACTGGACAATTTAAGAAAGGCAATTGTGGAAAAACGACCATCACTAGCGAACAGAAAAGGCGCTATTTTCCACTACGATAATGCTAGGCCGCATGTAGCGATGATGACTCAACAGAAGTTAAAGGAGTTCGGCTGGGAAGTTCTCATTCACCCTCCATATTCGCCAGACATTGCGCCGTCGGATTACTATCTCTTTCGATCACTACAAAATTCTCTACAAGGGAAAAAATTTATAAATATTGCTGAAGTCGAAAAACACTTAAAATTATTTTTTGAATCACAACCACCAAAATTTTTTGAAAATGGCATCAAAAAACTACCGACTCGATGGGAAAAGGTTGTAAATTCAGATGGAAATTATTTTACTGCATAAAATTATCTTTAAATTTGTAAATTTCGTTTTATTTGCTTATTGAAAAAAACGCACGAACTTTCCGGATAACCCTATATATTCTCAATTTGTAAAAAAAAAAAAATTGTTGTTACTAATTATTGTTACAATTTTACTAATTATTGTTATTATTTACTCATTTTTATTATTGTAATACCTTGATATTGTATTTAACCTTATTATATTTATTCATGTGTTATTACTAATCTTCAGATGTTATACAAACTGTATAATTTTATTTTATGATTGTATTAATTGTAAATTGTAATCTGATTTTATACAAAAAATGGCGATGATTGTGTCCTTTCCTTTCTCTAGTAATCTATCACACTTTTGATAGAATCCATTTAACTTTTCTCGTACTTTCCTTTCTACTTCTTACTTCTTTTCTGTTTTCCAAGGCTAAACCTATGAGTACAGCCTTCTATCCCTTTGTTTTCCTGTTCCTGTAATTTCTTTCTGTGCCCACTCCTTATGCAGTTGATTTTCTTTTTGTAAGAGATGCATTCATGGTAAGATTTTGGTTTATTTCAGCAAGTTTACGATGGCTTGTATTAATTGGCTGGCTTTTAATTTTATTCAGCCAAGCAATTTTACTTGATTTCTTTCTGTGCCCACTCCTTATGCAGTTGATTTTCTTTTTGTAAGAGATGCATTCATGGTAGATTTTGGTTTATTTCAGCGAGTCTATGATGGCTTGTATTAACACTACGGTAGATTTTGGTTTATTTCAGTGAGTCTACGATGGCTTGTATTAAATGGGTTCTTTCTTGACATCTTGGCAAAGATTACTGTATGTATGTGTAGCCATACTTTTGAAAAATCTCTAAAATATATCAAAATTTTTCTGCTATTGTCATTATGTGGCTGTCCCAATTAACCAGTGTCCCAATTAAGTGGAATCCACTGTATAAAGTTATTTTATTACTTTTGGAGGCAAAATAAAAGATAAACTCAGTTTAAAGGCAAAATAAAGGTAAACTCAGATTGTATGTATCTGAATTACAAATAACCTGAGTTATGAAAAAACTTATATATGAATTAAATTCATAACTGGAGGATGCATGTTTATACAGATATATAAAATTCTGAAAATATTAAAATTAATATTTTCAGAATTAATTGTTATATTTCAGCAAAAAATAAAATAAAATATTGTTCAATTATATATACAGCAATCCCTGATTTATATTGATTTAATATACATAGATCCATACTTATAAAAGGCTAATTTTAGTTAAGATATGCCTGAACAATCTAGTCCCTCCTGAATAAACTAGAAATGTATCAGATTTGAATCTGGATTATCCAAGATGATAAGTGACTGATTTACCATGCAACTTATATGCTTATTTTCTAATATAACTATATCAAACCCTTGATTTACATGGTACTTGAATTGCATGCTTTCAGCTTAATACGTTTGAAAATTTGATACTAAATTTTTGTTTTACACAGTATGATTTCAGTTTAATATGATTTAAATCCAACACTGACAACAAAGATGATAAAAGTAATATTCTAGATTATGGACAACAACAAATAACAAAATCTATTAGCTGTTCTATCAGTATTGGAAATATTGGTGACTTCTATTTATACTGAATAATATATATGATCTTTAATTTTTATATAATATTCAATTATTAGAATTATTAATTAAGATATATAATGATTTATAAATGATGAAAAATAATAAATAAAAAATCATCAGTTATGTTAATCTTTCAATAAATTATTTCCTCAGCATTGATCAAAACATGGATGGGAGTTTAAACTTTGGAAGAGAATTACTAAATTTCTTAACTCAATATAAAGAGATTTATAAGGAATGAAATAAAAAGAAAGTAAAAGTAAAAATAAAATATTACTAATAGATTTTAGATAATCAATCCCTAAAATTTCTTTAGAAAATGAATAAAAAAAATTCTCAAATAGACGAAATTAATGGTAAAAATGGTAGCTTTGAACCAAGAAATACGACTGTTTTGATATTAACACAAAACAAGAATAGAAGAATAAAACTTGTTTTCACACATTTTGAATGATTTGCATCTTTATTCTTAAATTTTCTTATATGTCTGTATAAAATTTGTTTTAATTTATTTGTAATTTATTTTAAATAAAATGGAAATTATTTAATTGTGTTATAGAATTTATCTCTTAATTTTCTATACAAATGTTAATCTGAATTTATACAATACATTTGCAGAACTAATATACAATAAGACCCTGTTTAACGTGGGGGATACATAACCAAGCGCTAAACAAAGTCATCTTAACACATAAATAATGGTAATAGGTGAAACAAGACAATGAATAAAAAATTATACGTACCTTTTTTTTTATTTTGTAACATCTATTACTATTGTATTACATTAATTATAGACATTTTTTATTGCTAATATGATTCTATTCATGAATCATTCATGAAAATCAAAAATATTCAAGTAAATAATTTCTGTTGTATTACATTAATTATAGACATTTTTATTGCTAATATCGATTTGTATAGTATTACATTAATTATAGACATTTTTTATTGCTAATATTGATTTGTATATTACATTAATTATAGACATTTTTTATTGCTAATATCGATTTGTATTACATATATTATTACTATTATATTACATTAATTATAGACATTTTTATTGCTAATATCGATTTGTATTCCAAATCATTCATGAAAATCAAAAATATTTGAGTAAATAATTTATGTTTGGATGAGGAAGTTCTTCCTCATTTGACACTTTTTGTTTTTTCGTTAAGAAGTCATCTCGAGAAAGGTTTTCCTCATTTGACATTTTTTGTTTTTCCATTAAGAATCATCTAACAGAAAATCATTTGCCTTTTCCTCTTTCGTTCAGCAAGCAATAGCAAGACATCACATCCATAATAATTTCCAAATCCAATATAATTTCCATAATAGTGGCTGAACTTTAACTGTAAAATAACATTGATGAATAATCATAAATGTGAACTGTGATCACAGCAGACTTTCCTATGTACTGCACTGAACTGATATCAAACACATTGTGAGACAGCATAGGAGTGTCAAAGCAACAAATTAGTGCGATTTCGGATTTATGTACGTATAACGATTTGAAAAATCGCATCAAATAATCAATAAATAAAAAATATAGATTTATATAAAAAATAAATATTTATATTTATTTTTATGTATTACTATTCTTAATGTTGTAAAGCTTGTTAATTTTATTTTATTTTTAATGTTTATTTAATTAATATTTTATTTTAACATTCTAACATTTGTATATTTAAACTTTAAATTTGTTCTGTTTTGGCATTCTTATGTTCGACAATCTATATATGTAAAGTATAGCTGATGAGGACTTAATAAAGTCGAAAGCACTACTAAATTTTATGTGTAAATTTTTCCACTTTTAATCAGTGCTAGAATGAACAGTATTATAAAAAAATATAGAATTCGAAAAAACCGTGTTATATTGAAACAGTGTTAAACGGGATCTTACTGTATGATTTAAATCAAGAATCAGGTGTATTTTTAATGCTAAGATTTTGTGATCCACTAATACTATAAATTATATAATCCAACATATACAGGGTGAAGAAAAACTTTGTCGTAAAATTTTGTGTACTGATAGGGGACCTCGAAACAAGTCAAAAATGTCTAATGAACATATGGTCTAAATGGCACCATTTTTGAGTTATAACCCTTTAAAGTTAGCCAATCATTGTTGAGTACACAAAACGTCTTGACGCGTCGCATTTTGGCAATGTGACGCATCAAGACACTCTCCTACTTACTACCAGGTAGTAAGAAGGTGAGCAACGCAATGCGACTGTCTTGGAAATGCGATACATCATGACGCTTTGTGTACTCGATGATGACTGACTAGCTTTAAAGGGTTATAATTCAAAAATGGTGCCATTTAGACCATATGTTCATTAGACATTTTTGACTTGTTTTGAGGCCTCCTATTAGCATACAAAATTTTATGACAAAGTTTTTCTTCACCCTGTATATATTCAATTTACATAATTTCACAGAACGATCCACTTACATAAGTCAGGGACTGCCTGTACAATGATGCATATTTACATTATATTAAGCAAAAGGAAATTATACAATTTAAAGTGTACTGGTTCTCAGAATTTTATAAAATTTATTAATTCTCATTACAGAGTAGTTTTAGGCTTAAAAATAATTTCAACAATTCAACAATATAAAAACAATAAAACATAAATCTATAAACTCTGTAATTAGAATAATAGGTAATTTATAATAAACTATAATTAGTAATAAAATTAATTACCGTTTATTCTAAATTATCATCACTAGCATTATTTGGCTAGAATTTGGTTATTATTAGAATAATCAATCCCTAGCAGATTATTTTTATGATTCTCTGCAATTTGAATTTAATAAATTTTTGGAAATTTGGCTATTTATCAAAATTCCATAATAACAGTTTTGTTTGTAAAAATTTAAATTGTTTCTTTTTTAAAGTAATTATATTAAACTTTAAGAGTAAATAATATGCTATTTTACAGATCGGAAGAGCGTCGTGTAGGTTTATCATCATAAATTTAATACTGTAATTAAATTTATTATATGAAACAAAAATTTTTAATTACAGAATATGTTCATTTGAGAAAATTTATACTTACTATGATTTCTTTATTAATATATGTAATATACTTTTTCCCTTTAATAAACAGAAAAATTTTTATAATTGAAGAATTATATTTGTAATAGTTGAAAATGCAAACAGATAATAAAAATAGATATATCAAAGGTAGTCACAATATAGGAAAAAATATAAGATTTATAAAGTTCATTTCTAATTCTTTTTTGTTTTCAATAAATAAATATTAAGAAATGTAATTATCATCTACAATAGTCTCAATTAGATGATCTAAATAGGATCAAAGATTAATAATACAACAAAAATATTGATTAATAAGAAATAATAACTAAAAAACAAATGGAAATATAGCAATTTATCAGTAAACTATTCTTAAAGGGGAAAACCAAGAAAGGAGGTTAATCAGAAAAGCAGATATTTGGATATCATAATTAATTTTAGTTTCTCCTAATTCATAATCTATGCTTTTATAAATCATTCAATTATACAGTATTATTATCTGTTTCAATATTTTTAATTAATTAATGGAATAATTATTAAATAATTTGAAAAATATTACTTCTTAATAATCAAATTTTGGTCTTGAGAGTCATCCAAATGTATCTCCTATCTAAAAAGCCAAACTTTGGGCAAAATGAATTCCCATAAAGGGAAAAAGGAATAGCATATATGCATAAAATTGTATGTTAAATTTTAGAAAAACTCCAATGATTCAAATGATAAAAAAAGCTTTTGAAGATATTTTAATATCAGTTTGTTAAAAACCTTTCAATATCTCCAATCTCAGTCTTGCTATAGCATCAACTATATTTCCATTTCCATCCAATTGAACTTTAACACTATAATATTCACTTAATCATTTATTTTCCACTAAAGGACTAATGACATTTAAAATGACAAAATTTATTTCCATTAAAAATTATTTCCATTGTTTCCATTTAAAATGACAAAATAAATCTATTTCAGCAACAGTCCATGTTATCTCAATCTCTACTCTTTAGCTGAAGAAATGACTCAATCTTAAAAAAACCCAACAACATTTAAGTTTCAACTTTATCTATAATTTTAAGAATAATTACTTTTATTAATTTTTTTATTTAGCATACAATTAAAAATGTTATGCTATATCCTTCTCAATTCCACTACAAAAAAAAAACCTATTTATTTTGGGCAATTTTGAGTTTTATTGACACATACAATCATGTTTGTTTATAAAATATGTAATTTTCAAAATCTCATGGTTAGTTTTTTTTAAATTTGATGTGTCTTATAGGACACATTGGGTCTTTAGGCTGCAAGTTTTTGAAAAAATGTACAATGTCTTCCAAAATGTTAAATTTATTTTTCTGAAAAATTAATTAATTAAAATTTTAATCCAGTTAAACTCCTCGGATGCCATGTGTCCTATGAGACACATGGCATCCGAAGAGGATATATAAATCAACATTATATCTTCAACAAAATAAAGAACATCTTTTATTAAATATTTAACTGTATATTTCTAAAAATGAAGAGCTAGTAACTTCTAATCTAAAAATCTGTAATATCTGAATGGACAAAACATTATAATCTAAAAGATTATATACAATTATACTTCCACTTATTATCATAAAAAAATATATAAGTCCTTTATAGCACAAGTTTACAGTGGAAACTGTAAACTTGTGCTATAAAGGACTTATATATTTTTTTACATTATAATCTTTAAATTTAGAATTAAATATGAGTCTCAATCAAGCTAATGCTAAATAATGCATATATTACTTTGAGTGAGACTTCAGTTAAATGTGAGAAGATAATTACAGTGAAACCCCGCTCGTTCGTTCCCGTATCGTACGACTTTCCCGCTTTAAACGTCTATTTTTGGAAGTCCAAACATTTTCCTATACTTGCAATGTAAAACTTTCCCTCTTCCTACGTTTTAATTATATAACTTTTCCCGCTTCCTACATCCAAAAATTTTACGGAAATGTCATTCCATTTTTGGTTTTTCACTTTTGTTTTGTAGTTAAAAATTAATTATTTATAAACAGTATTCGAAATAGAACTGTAAATTTACTTTTGACAGCAATATGAGAAAACTTAACTTGTAATTTCGGAGATAGCCTAAATAAAGTAGGAACGAGGGAACGACAATCGTATTTAAAATTTCATCATCCATTAAAATAAGAAAATTAAAAATGTATACTGTAATTATGAATGCCACCTGGTTAGTTTCGATGTTGTAAAAAAAGAAATT
>AYEL01085934.1:0-50939 GCA_000484575.1 Olivierus martensii
TTTTTTTATTATGACGTCATCAGAGTTTCCCGTTTCGTGCGTTTTCCCGGCTCGTTCGACTTTTCGGGCCGGTCCCCGAAAAGTTTCAAAATCGGGGTTTCACTGTATTTTCTTAATATTCCTGAATGTTATATTGTTCATATCAAAGTGATTAAATATTTCACTCTACCTTAAGTCGGTTGTATTTTTATTCGTTCCAAACATTTATTTTTGTATTATCAATATATTTTTTACATATGATATCTCATCAAAAAGTTCCCTTTCTTCCTATCAGCATCAAACAGCTCCATTTTATTATCAAATTTTGAAATATATTCAAAAATTTTTTGCACATTTTGTCAATTACTACCGCTTAAGATTTGTCCACATAAAACAATGAATGTGTTCAAATTGTGATTCTAAATTCTAAATATAATTCTAAACATTTTTCATAAAAACTGTTGACATTGGATTTGAAGGAATCTGTTTTGGACCAACCATTTATGATAAGAAATATTAAACCTGTTGGCATAAGTTTAATAAAGCTAACAAATGATTTACAGTAAACCCTTGCCGAACACAGGAGTTACATCATTAATACATTGCACACATGGCAAAATCGCGTTCCGCAAAGTTAACTTTCTATGGAAAAATGTGGTAAGTATAGTTCAAATTAAGAAAGTATGTATAATTTAAACAAATTTAAATACTGTATTGTTGTAATTAAAAGGAGAAAATGAAACAAATGTTAATTGAAAGGTTTTTATGTATTGCTTAATAAATAGGAACATGATTCAATTATTTTTTTAAAAAGCTGGTAATTTTAGCTTGGGACAATGATTGACACAACTCTTTAATAGTTTCGCAGTAAAGAGTGCAGAGTTTTTCAATGCCTCTCATAAAAGTGTTCTTATGCTTGATTTGTTTATATCTTGTTTGCTTGCAACCGACAAAACATGTGTATCATTTTTCAACTTATCTAAAATTTCAATTTGCTGAAATAATGTCAAAAGTTTGCATCTTTTTTGCTACTTTATCATCTTCATTCTTCCTCTTAGATGTCATATTGAATTTTTGAAATTAAAAGAAATACAAACGTAAAAGGAGAAGAGGATAAACACTGATAAATACGTGATTAAAGCTTGGTTAACATGAGTGAAATGATCACAACTCAGCCTGGGTCACTCAGTTTGCAGGCAGAGTCAAGTAGAGTTGCCAGATGTGTACGCGGGTATCATTGCAGATACCCATATGCTCATCAGCATACAGCATATGAATGAAATCCTAGCATTGGACAAATTAAATGGAAATAATTAAGATAATGGTGTATGTGCAAAATTGTGTTCTGCAAATCCATGCTTGGCAAGGGTTTAGGGGGGTGTGTGTGTGTGTGTGTGTGTTTGTGTGCGTGTGTGTGTGTGTGTGTGTGTGTGTGTGTGTGTGTGTGTGCGTGTGTGTGTGTGTGTGCGTGTGTGTGTGTGCGCGCACGCGCACGTGTGTGTATTACGGTAAAAATGATTAATCTGGTGATTATACATAATCATCAACAATTTTCGTGTGTGTGCGTGTGTGTATTACGGTAAAAATGATTAATCTGGTGATTATACATAATCATCAACAATTTCAGTAAAAGTGATAAATTTATTTCATATATTGTGAATTAATTGTATTTACTGGTGATTATGCATACTTGCCAGTTCATAATGGTGAATATGATAAATTGTGCTTAATTAATCAAATTTACCAGACATTATGCATAATCACCAGTCTAGGATGGTAAATTTGATAATAATGCATTCTCACCAAGTAATAAAGTAGTTTGCTGCATTCATCTACATTTATATAATAAGTTCAGCTTTAAGCAATCAAAGAAAATAAGATCTCACTCAGTCAAGAAATAATCGCAAATAAAGATGAGGAAATCAGAGCTGACACCTGGATAAAGACATTTATAAAACTTGAACATGATATGCCTAATATTTTTATATATTATAAAAAAAGAGATTATATGGCTTATTGAAATCACAAATCAAGATTTATTAACAATGGTTGAAAATGAAAAAAATGAGGAAATATGAATTAATGGCAAATAAACCAAATATGATATATTAGTGTTAAGTAAAGATAATTCCATGAGCCTGAGTGATGACTTGGGATGATATTGCAACAACTTACTACAAAAATTATATCAGATCTATCAATTTTCCCTTAAATATTGAAATGTACATCCAGACTTATTTTCTTGAGAAGACTTTGGAAAGCATTTTCTCTGAAATGAGACACGAATTTGGTGAGGAAGGTGTGGAAGACAACTTTGAAAATGTACTGAAATGGCTAGAGATAATCGAGGTTAAAGGTGAATGACTGCTAACAGACTTGTAAAAATGAAACAACAGTAACCCTATAATTAAATTATTAATTAAAATAACCAAAACTATCACAAACACTTGCTTTAATCGTCAATAGGAGAATAAAACAGCACTATAAGCAAGGTATTCACAGATTTATTAATCAGGAAAAACGTTTTCGGACTTGATTAGAGTCCATCATCAGTTCTACAATACTTAAGAAGGCATTCCATAATTCTCATACCAGTATCGAACAAATTTTAAACAGTAGAATCATAGAATAAAGCTTTGATGAGAATTACGGAAACTAATCAAGTCCGAAAACGTTTTTCCTGATTAATAAATCTGTGAATACCTTGCTTATAGTGCTGTTTTATTCTCCTATTGAATTAAAATAACAAAAGGGGGAAATTTTCATGATATCAAATTTATGAACTTTTTGGAAATTATGAGAAAATTATTTTAAAAGTAATATATTCAGCAATATTTATCAAGCTTACCAAATTCATTTAGGAATTATATATAATTGCCAGTAAAAGTGAGAAATTCTGGCATATTTATAAAATTTACCATCATCATTTGGGAGTAATGTAAAATTGCTGGTAAAAGTGAGAAATTTATGAAATTTATCAAAACTTATCAAGATTATTGATGATTATACATAATAACTGGCAATTATGCCTGATCACCAATTAATCACATTTACTGTAAAATATATAATTCAATATTAAGTATTTTAATTATTTTTCATTATTAACAAACTTACTACTTAATAGACTTTCCAACAATTCCTTCAGCAATGGAACATCATGTTCATCAGAATATGAACAATCACTCTGTGAATATATTTAACAACTTTATTTAAATTTCAATAAACCAATATAAAATAAAATATATTTATCTAATATTCTAAAATTTATATAGAGATTTTATTTCAATTAATTTCATCATAGCAGTATTTTATTTTTATTAAGAAATGACTTCATTATTACATAGAATATGACAGAGTAAAAACATAACACTAATAATGTAAAAGTTTTCATTATTCTATAATATTTTGCACAGAATTTAGGGCATCTTCAGCACCAATTTAAAGAATCACATGTAAATGAAAAATTAAACAGAACATTTTATCTTTTAAATAATAACTTCAAGGGAACTATATCCAAATAAACCTAAATTATCGAGCCAAAAAATTTGGCTTAATAATTTAGGTTTATTTGGATATAGTAAAAAATCAAACATTAGTTCAAATTATTTCTAATCATTAAAATTATTTCCGTTATGGTTTCAAGGGCAAAAATTTGGCTTGATAATTTAGGTTTTTCTGTTATGGTTTCAAGGGCTAAAATTTGGCTTGATAATTTAGGTTTATTTGAACATTTTATGTTACACATCTTTGAAAAAATGATTTATTAGAATATAATAATAATAGAGTAATAGCAAAAGTACTGATGTTGCTAGGCATTTCTGGCATTTAATATTAATTCATAGATATGAAGTGTACATCCAGACTTATATTCTTGAGAAGATTCTGGAAAGCATTTCCTCTGAAATGAGACACGAATTTGGTGAGGAAGGTGTGGAAGACAACCTTGAAAATGTACTGAAATGGCTAGAGATAATCGAGGGTAAAGGTGAATGACTGCTAAGAGACTTGTAAAAGTGAAATAACTATAATTAAATTATTAATTAAAATAACAAAAGGTGGAAATTTTCATGATATCAAATTTATGAACTAAATTTTGGAAATTATGAAAAAATTATTTTAAAAGTAATATATTCAGCAATATTTATCAAGCTTACCAAATTAATTTGGGAATTAGTATATTTTTAATAGTAGTACACTGATTTTCTTTTAGTGTATGAATCATAAGATTCCATTTGTAAGTTAAATTAGATATAAATGCATTCAATTTTTGTATAATACCAAAGGACAATATGCCTTCTAGACATTCACTGGCTGCACTTTTTTATCTTTGATATCTGCAAGTTGAAAGAGAGTGAACTACATAGTACATAATCAGCAAGAGAGTTTCATTCTTTAATTTGACTTTGCATGCCCTGATATTTTTCAGATATGTTAGTTGCATTGCCATAACTTTGAGAACAACAATTTTTTATATTGAGATTATTTTCAAATAAAAATTGTAAAATTTCATATGTCAAGTCTTTTTCTTTATGACTTTATTGATATAAGTTTTTAAAAATTCCAAATTTTTTTGTTTGGATAACATATCTGAGAATAAATGTAAGTTGATCAATATGTTGCAAATTAGGAGTAGAATCTACAACACCACCAAAATATTTAGACTTTTTATTTCTTTTAAAATTAAAATATAATTTCTTATTAACTAAACAAATTCTTTGGAAATTGTTGTAGATAGATAGGAAATATGACTGTATTTTTTATTAATGTATCTTTCAAAATGAGTTGCCAAATATATATTATATATTGCTAATGATTCTAAAATTCCTAGATAATTTCCATTATTTGTGGAACTAATAATTTTATCATTTCTTCTAAAAGCTAGACCACAGTAACTTGAGAAAAGAACAGCATCGATAATCACAATAAAAAATTTCTCTAATATTCACTCTTGTTCAAATAAATCATCAAACATTTTTTTCTTTGACCAAATGTGCCTTGCAAGATACAAATATAAATGATTATGACTATTTTCATGTGCTGATAATCTAAAGACAACATTTTTCCAATCATTAAAACTGGTAACTAACTGTTCTTTAGAACAAGAAAATAATTCACATACTTTACAATATACCATTTTAGTTATTGATGAAAAAATTAGTCAAAAATAAATCTGATTCCTCTCCATTTAAACATCAATTTGATAATAAACCTTTGTAATTATTTTACTTATCTCAGAAACTGCTTAAACTCTTATTCTATAATAAAAACTTAAAAAACAAACCTTTGTTTTGTTCAATTAATTTGTAAAGTAGACTGAATAAATTCAAGATTTTTAAATTCAATATTTTAAAGAATAGAGACAGTTCTTGATTTACAACTGTCTCAACATAAGATAATTCATACTTATGATAGTAATATAATAAGTAAATTCTGTGAATTGATCAATGCAATTCAATGAGTTTGAGTCCCTCACCTAATAGTATGATATATAGAAAGGGTCCTTTTTTTGTATCTGGTTCTTGTAGTTTTGTGTTTTTATATTTGTTAAGATAATGAATAGTGTCCTATATAATTTAATTGTGAAAAATTCATAAGCTTTAGGTATTTCTGACTTCCGATTAAATCCAATTTAAATGACAGAGTTCAAATCAAATCCTATTGTAAGTTGAGAACTACTTGTTTAGTTTTTTTTTTAAATAGTCAATCAATTCTTAACATACATTCCACTCCATTAAATTGTTATTAAAACATCTATAACATCTGTCTTCTTTAATTTGATCACCATCTTTAGAAATTTGATTATTGTCCATTTTCATTACTTTCAGAGGAAATTTCTTCAATATTTGCTATATGTTGATGATTAGATGCCTGTAAATAGAGATGCAATGGATACATTGATTCTTTACAAATATCACTGCTTTAATCTGATACTTCAATATTTTTGTATTTAATACATTTTTTCAATATTTTCTGAATATTAATATTTTTCTTTCAGTATTTTGAGTATCACAAGAAATTTAATATTTGATAAAGAATTTTTTGAACAACATAAGAAAAAGGATATTATTTATTGTCTAACCTTCCATCAACATATAGCCACTACTCAAAAAGACAAATAGATTGATTATTCATGCTTAAACCACTCTGATCCTACAATTTAATTTTATATTTTAATCTATAATTTTCCATTGATTATATGAAAAATTTTGCAATGTGGAAATTTTATTAATTGATTGGAAAATGGTTGTGAATTTTTGAAGAAATTTTAATTAGAGAGTTAAAGCCAAAAATTCTTATATAATTATTGTTATTAGTAATAGCTAATTGTTATTAATAAAAACTAAATGAAAGAAATCAATGTGCACAATTTTTTCTTTTTTAATATTTTATAATAAAAATATCATAAAAACATCAGTTCCAACACATGTTTATATTATAGATAAGGAACTTTACTTTCTTCTAGACCTTTCTTTTGGCTATATTATTAAGTTCAGCCTTGTTACTCCAAAAAAGTTTATTGGCTCTCTTGATTTTTTATTAACACAATGATGTCTGGGTCCATATGGTATACTAGTCATTAATAATTCTCCCTGCTGCTGAGTGATGTTCATACAGCTCTTTTAAAACTACATTCATCAAGTTTCCCACATAATTTTTGGATTGGTCTACCCTTAAGTGTGGCGCTATCTTTTTTTGTTATAGTTTAAAGCAAATTTTGCTCTCTAGTATCAAATATTTCATTTTTGTAATTTTTTTTAAACAATAGTAAATAATACAATATTTTAAAGTGTGTAAAATATTTATAAAATTTAATCTGGATTTAATGAATATTAATTTATTTATCATATAAGATTTATTACATTTCTAGTAAAATATGATTACATATTTTATATATATATTATTTTTTGTTATTACAGTATAGAGTAACTGCCAATACCCAATTTTTGAAAATTAATTATAAATTGATGAAATATAGTATACAATTTATTTCTGTTCCATTATATAAAATAAATTTTCTTAATGTTTAAGAAAAAAAAAACAAAAATTTTTTCTTTCACCTGAAAGTAGCCAGACTAGTTTATGAAAAACATCATAAAAAACCAATCTGTTGCAATAATCTAAATTTGACTCCATATGACTTTAGATGGTCAGCAATGTATTAAAAATATATGGATATGTATGACTCAGCATAGTTTAATATTTTTATAGGTATTTAAATATTGACAATATATATGACCACTTGCTTTTGCATATAAAGAATTGAAAGAATTGTGCCAATAAAAGTTTTATTACCTTGCTAATAGTGCTTATACAGTTCTTTAAATATTGAATACTGTACAAATATGAGCAAAAATACATAAAGTAATTTAGGTTGTACCCTTTTTGCAGTATTAACATAGTATCACCCATATTTATTCCTAAAAAAGACCTATTTCTTTTTAATTCTATTATTAAAAATATAAGCATTCACCAACATTCACATATTTAAATATATTCAAAAATAATTTATTGGGTGCCTGAAAAATAAAGATTAATTAAAAATAAAGATTTTTAATTAATTAAAACTATTTTTAATTAATTTCAAAATTTAAACTACTTGAATTCAAATTTTTCTTCTGTTTATGTTTGTAAACAAAAAATTTCTGAAGAAGCCTTAATCAAGCCAAAAGAGCTCCAGTTTGTTTATAAATGTAAATAAATAGGTCTACCTAAAAAATTGAGCTTGCATTTAGGGTCTATATATTGGATAGTTGGATGATACTAGTGATAACTGAATGGCACGAGATCCAAAAAGTATGCTGGATGTGGTAATACGGACCATTTGAACTCCAAAATTTTCTCCTAAATGATTTTAGAAACATGCAGCCATGCATTATCATGGAGTAGTAAAATTTTTTTTGTTAATGAGGCCAGGGCAACATTCTTTAAATTTATTTTGTAATCTTTGAAGCTGTTGGTTGTATAGATCACCAGTAATTGTTTTATTGCATTTAAGCAGTTCATAGTGGATTATTCTTCTTTAATCCCACCAAACACTCAACATTATTATCTTTGATTGAAGGCTTCTTTTTGCATCTGGTTTGAGTTGCTGGTTTTTATCTATTCATTGTTGTTTTCAAATGACATTATTGTATTGAATTCATTTTTCATTCCCAATAACAATATTCCTTAGAAATGGTTCCTGTTGCTGCTGAGTGAGATTTATATTGATAACTGAAGTTAATTCTATTACAACTGAATAAAAAAGTTGAAAATGATATTTATACAAATTGGCTTATAAATTTCCAATTTTCTTACAGAATATAGTAGCCACCATGTATTATCACCAATTAATATTAAATGGAAATGTAGTAATCTATATAATTATATTTCTGATTGACAATCTGTAACAATTTTCTGATAATTAGATCATCTTGTATTTTTTAAATGATTAGTTTACAGCTGATTTTGGATATCAGATATGTGTTCCCAGTGATTGTGTACATGCTGATTGGCTTTCTACTCACATCAATTGCAGCAAAATTTCAGTTGAGTATTTTGGTTATAATAATAAAATTTTATTAGTAGCTTTATACAGCAATAGTGATACAAATGTTTTGTTATTTAAACTTTGTTAAATATTTTTGTGGTTATTTGGAAATAATGAAAACTTTTAATTTTTTTTTTTTAATATTTTCTGCCAAACAAGCATGCCAATAAAGCTGCATTGTAGAGAAACAATATGTATTGTAGCCATAGTGTAGACGGCATGATTGTATCCTTCTTTCTATCTAGCTTTCTCTTCACATTGTGTCACAATGTACTGAAATTTTGTGTGTAAATTGGAATAATTTCTTAAAAATAATTAAATAGACAAAACTTATTCTGAAAAATAATAACAAATTGATAGATATTCAAATATGTATGAATAGTAATGTAAAGCAAAAGGAGAAAAATAAAGAAAATGAACATTTCATTTTTCATTGATATGACCGATGCTGTAAGCTATGGCAAAACATTATCAGCAGGAAATATTGGTAGTTATCAATAATTTTGTTTCCAAGAGTCATTCACTACACAAACAATTTAGTAAATCAAATACCATGCTGATTTTGTCCAATTTTATTTTTTATCCTTAATTATGTTCTACAATAATCATATCAATGTTTGTTATAATAAATATAGAGATCTTAATAAATAGCTCTATAAAAATAGTTTGAATTAAACTGAATTTTGTATGTTCTATTTCAATATACTGATTTGTTTGATTAAAATACTTTTTAAATTGATTACTTCTTTATAAGTAGTTCACAATGTAATTAGACCTAATATTTCTGAAGTGAATATGGTTATAGTGATCAGAGAAAATATGGGGAAACTGTACCTATTATAAATATTTTATTTGCTTATAAAATGATTGTAAAATTAATGTGTTTAGAAAATATTTCTATCAAAATTGCTATATTAATTTATAACTTATTATTTTCAAATTATAACTTAAAATATATTTTTCTAAGAGAACTCATCATCAAAATTAAAATATATTTTAAAAAATTTCACTCATCATTAAAACCTAACCAATACAGCACAGCTATATTTTTTACGTGCGATCGCCTGGCTGTTACATCACAAATTTGAAGATCCTCTTCCTTCTATTTAAAAATTTTTATTCTCAGATTTTATGTAAAAATAAAACAATACATAAAATAGTTGAAAATAGAAATTTCTTTATATTGATATTTTATGGGAAATTTTATATTTATTTGCTAGATGTAATTTTACAGTAGAATGGAATATTATCTATTATTGCTATATTTCAGAAGCAATTAGCATAAACAGATGAATAGTCTCTAATTGATTTCCTAAATTGAAGGAAAAAATTTATAAGGCATTTTAAAATTTAAAATAATAAAAGTTATTTTTAATTTTGTATTTTTATTCATTTTAAACTTATATTTGTTTGTTGAATCTGTTTATAATTTGTATATATAGTATACAAAAAAATCTTAATTATCATCATGAAGGAATATTCTCTAAAATATTCTCTAAAAATAATTAAAAAATAAATTAAATTACTTAAATCAGAAAACGTTAAAAGAAGAATTTTCCACTTAACTGAATTATAATACTGTTCAAGCTAGCACTGATTCTGTTTTGGCGTTCTTATGTTCGACAATCTCTACATAGCTGAAGAGTACTTAATAAAGTCGAAAGCGCTACTAAGTTTATGTGTTTTTTTCCACTTTTAATCAGTGCTAACTTGAACAGTATTATGAATCAGAAGAAATCCAAAAGAACATAAAAATCGAAAATAAATAAATTTTTCATAATTTTATTTTATACCATGCATTTTATATTTATTTAATTTATATCTATGTGAATATAGGCAATTAACTTGCTTTTTGGGTTCCCTATTGTCTGGGGGCATATCTGTAATATACATATTAGGCATATGCATAATATGCATTATCTGCATATGCCTAATGTGATTAGTAGCTAATATGGCCCTGGCCACTAAGGGTGTCTTCCTTCACAATCTATTATTATATTGTTGTCCCCATACAACATAATCTCTAGTCACTTAAGAAGCCAAAAAAGTGTGCTTAATAAGATTGTATTTGCCAATATGCCTTTTTCTGTTGGACTCTAAATGAGTAACAAGAACTTTTCTAAGAAACCAACAAACTGACTTAATATTACAAATTTTTCTCATAATTCTTTCACAATCCTAAATTTTCAACACACCTGATGAACTTTATATTGCACTTGAGAATGTTCTGCCAAAGGTGTGAACATAATGATTATTGATTGCAGTAAAGATCATCTAATTTCCTCCTTTGGATTTAACTGTTGAGTGCATAATTCACCCCATATCAATTCTTATAAGTTGAGAATTGTTGGCCTGGGTGCATGGTATTGGAGTTGACTAAAACTTCTACTCTGTCTTATATTTAATTAGCATGTATATAGAATAAGACTCAGCTACTTAGAGATTTTTAGAACTAGTTCGATAGATAGATATCATTCAGAGTCTTTGATATATTACTAGTTTTAATTAGTTATATTTAATCAGTTTATTAATAATTTTTAGTTGGTAATACATTCAATCTTCATACTAGTTCATTAATCTGTCTTTTAGATTAATCAGCCTAATAAATTAAACTACTTCACAGAACCAAAAAAATAGTTATATTAATTTTAATAATTTAAAATAAAATGTTTTCAGACAATTATTCATCATCAATACAGAATGTATTATGAAATAATATTAGAATATTTGTATTTAAAATTAACTTGTATATCAGGAAAAATCTATAAAAATTACAAAATGGTGAAAACTGATAATTTTTATAGATTTACACAAATGATAAACAATTATAAACATGGGCTGCAAAAAAATAATGGTTGCATATTTACATAGTTGAAGAAATGAATTTCCAGCTGAACTCAAAGGACTATCATCAGTCACATTTAATATAAGGCAATTTGCCTTTGTTATAAATTTGCCATCTTTTTTAAAAACAGTTGATATGTTGTAAAAATTATCATCAATAATTTTCCAAAAACAAATCAATGCCTCATGATGCAAAAGCCATCTTTCCAAAAAATCTTTGCATCACAAATGATTGTGAATTCATTTAAATCAGTTTTGAATGTGAAATTAATTATATCCTATTTATTTTCTTAGATATGTTTTTGTAAAGGATATTTTGTTTGTCTGATTAATTATGCATAACACTGAATCAATATCTTTCACTGAAATAAAATATATACTTTTGTAATTAATGTTAGAACATTTATACTTATCATTATGAATTGTGAAAACACTTTATGGTTTCTTCCTGTAGCAATCCAAAATGTAATATTGCATCTGTAAACATATGCATTTAACTAATAAACATATTAAGAAGAAAACTACTACATAAAGAAATTATAACATGTTTTCACTAATTTGTAATGATTAGCAGCATTAGAAACCTTAGCAATTGATAAAGATACTAAGCCAAAAATGTTTTATTCTTTTTTTTCTTTAATAATTCTTTAATAAATTCTTTAATAAATTTCTCCTGTCAATAAAGGCTTGTATTTTGTTTATTTATATACAGGATGTAAATTATTTCCTTCAAAAAAACTACATTATGACGTAGATGAAATTCAGGCGATTAAAGTGATATAAGACACTTGGGGTCAACGTAGACGAAATTCAGGCGATTAAAATGATATAAGACACTTGGGGTCACAAATCGCAAGCCCGAGTGGGGTGAAGGTGAAGAGCTGCAACGTCATTGCAGAAAAATTGCGCCGTTGACTGTTGATTAATTTAGTTTAACCAGTTCGACAAGGTACACTGTTCTTATGGATCAGTTTGACAACAACGAGTTAGCCAACATGTACATGTGTTTTGGCAAAGCTCGTGGTAATGCACTGGCAGCAAGACGACTGTACCAAGAGCGCTACCCTCAGTGAGTACTGCCTACTTACGAGACTTTCAGCTTAGTTTGAGGTTCAATTTATGGTGTTGCTTGAGATTTGCGACCCCAAGTGTCTTATATCACTTTAATCGCCTGAATTTCGTCTATGTCGTAGTGTAGTTTTTTTGATGGGGATAATTTACACTCTGTATATGTTTGAGGCAGAGAATTTTCTTAAATTAAAACTAGTGACAAAATACTTCTATAATTAAAACAAAATTTCAACTAGTTTATTGGATCTTTAAAAGAAAAGCTTTTCTTTTAAAGATCTAATAAAATAATTAAGATTTTGTTTTATTATCATTAAGGACTTAGTTATCTATTTAGTTTACTTCTATAATTATTGTTAATTGCTATAAAACAATCTAAATAATGCAGTTTTCTTAGAAAAAGTCCCTAATGAATGCAATGCAACCATACAATGATTAATTGTAAATATAATCATCCATCTTTCATGCAAAGACAATATCTTTTTTAATATGATCATAAAAAGAATCATATTTTAATATATACAGTAGAAGCCGCTTATTAGAATCACTTTGGGACTGATCTATTTTGATAACAATAACAAATTGATAACATTAAGCAGTGCATGAGATCGGAAGAGCGTCGTGTAGGGCAAAAAAGCATAATTTTCAAATTTTTATTTTATAGTATATACTATACTTTACTGTTATATACAGTGTAATCTCGATTCATCGTTTTCGTCGGGACTCCTGAAAAAACTATGAATACAAGAAAATGATAGATGCGGGATATAAAAAAATAAAAAAAATTAGATTAAAAGGTAATACTAATAATAATAATACAACGTTCTATAACTGATGGATGAACACTTATTGAATTTAATTATTACAAGTCATAAACAACTAAACACAACATAATTCTGACAGTCGTCAACTCAATGTTGAATGGACTGGGTTTGATGTGTCTAGATCCGTGGTGGCGAACCTACGGCACGCGTGCCAGGAATGGCACGCAGAACAATTTTGCTGGCACGTGGCACATATTTATATTTATATATACATACATAGAACGTTAAGCTAGAATTTTATATTTTCCAAATTTTCGCTGCGTCACCTTAGAAAGTATAATTATTATATTATTAATAATTATTATATGATTCGAAAAAAAATTATTATCGTGATATAAAAACTTATCTAAAATTTGATAATATATTAAGCTTACTTGATTGATACTTTATGTAATGTAGTAATTTTTAATTGTCAAAATAGTCAATAGAAAAATGAATAAAAATTCCCATTACTTAAATTAATCAATTTGCTTTATAAAATTTACAGCTCAGTACGATCTCGATGTTATTTAATATAAATATGAGAAAAATAAATATAATTATAAATCGAAAATTTCTTTTATTAAATATTATAAACGTAGATACTCAATGATTCTAAGAATAACAGAGACTACCTACTGTAGTATCGAAATTGTCCTAGAGATTAGACATTTTGGGGTCGCAACGAAAATACGCATTTAAATCCTTCAGACTTTTGTTCCAATTTTGGATAACGTTACAGTCACTCGGGTGTGATGCCATTCCATTTGTCCAGGGCTCGACTCCATATACCTAGTTTGTAAAATGAGCAGATCCCTGAACATCAGCAAACTGGATTTACAAGGGCGTGTGTTCATAAGCGATATGTCTCTAAATGATCCGATATATTAGAAATACAGTTTTATATTTGCATACTGATAAAAATTCTGAAAAATGATCGTTGAATTCAAGAATTAATATTATCCCTGAAAAAGACTAATTTATACAAATAGTAAAATTGCCATGGCAAAATTCGATACATTTGAGTGAAAAATAGCGATGGAGACAATTAAGGCATTAATATTTAATTTAAATACAGTAAAACCTCGATTTTACGGACCTCGATTTTACGGACTTCGGATTTTACGGACACCATCCCAAAAAATAAAATAATTAATATTACAATGGACACCATCCCAAAAAATAAAATAAATAATATTAATACAATATTTGCATAAACACCATTCCAAAAAATAAAATAAATAATATTAATACAATATTTGCATAAACTGTCCATAGTATAGCTACATCCAGCGTTTCTTATCTGCACTGGTGCGTGTAAAATAAAGCTAAAAAATAAAATAAATAATAATAATACAATATTTGCATAAACTGTCTAACAGCTACATTCAGCATTTGAAAAATAAAGCATTCATTTATTGCATAATGCATCATTTTGTTATCTGCACTGGTGCGTGTAAAATAAAGCACTCATTTATTGCATAATGCGTCATTTTTATGTGCGTGTAAAATAAAACACTCATTTATTGCATAATGCGTCATTTTTATTTTTTTACCTAAATTTAATATACATGACAGGTAATTTAATTAATTTAAAATACTCTATGTAAAATAATACAGTTTTTAGGCAAATTTTGTTTAAAATAATACAGATTTTAGGCATAAGTCACATTAATTAGTACAAGTATGTAGAAAATGCTAATTAATGTTTATAAAAAAAAACGTTACTTCGATTTTACGGACTTTCCGATTTTACGGACTAGTCTTGCCTCCTATAGTCCGTAAAATAGAGGTTTTACTGTAATATCTTATTCTTCTTTATATATATGTTTTAGAAACAGAAATATTTAAAGTTAATTATTACAATTAAGCCTAATAATGAAAAGTATATTTGAGTTTCTTCTTCTTCTTCACTTCGTGATATGGAGGGTATAGCAAGAGCTTTTTCCTCCGATGACGTATATTTGATTTAAATCAACAATCTAGATTTAAATAGAACTAATGAAAGATGTCGTGTCACCTGTCGATAAATTTTTTTTCTAATTTTCAAACTTTTTCAGACGAAAACATTAAAAATTTTTGAGATTTTGACTTTTTTTATTTTTGATATAACCTATAAGCATCTCAATATCAAATTTAAAGTTTATAAATCCAGCGATTAAGAGTGAAGTTCTATCGAGCTTTCTATCCAGCTTTCTCTTGCAATAGATATCACCACTTTCCATTTAATAGAATACTGAGTTGAGGGGCAAACAAGCCCTTCTAAAATTGCCTACCTGTGCAGAAGGGTCAGCCGGATTGTGGTAGACGGGGAACGACGGGCCAGGCTCGGATCCCATGATAAATACAGTAGATGATTTGCAAAAACTATAATTCATGTATAGTAAAATAACTGCATTTAAATATTGGCTGACAGTCTTGTCACTTTGCTTTCTTTCTGGCTTTAGGCTTGTACCGAACGAGTCGATTTCGCCGCGTATTCACGCTTGGGAATTACCGTTAGATAAGCTTTGGCCGCCATTGTATCGCTATCGCGTCCCTCGAAATCGCGCTAGGTTGTGTTATAGGGCGTCGCTGGCGACAGAAGTCGTATCCAGCAATTTGGATATTTCAGGCGTCAGACATGCGCAGTTCAGACCAAGTGTGCGCGGGAAAATCGAAGTAATAGATGACGTTGAAACTCGAAACGAGGTAATTGATACTGATTGGATCTCATTATATATGTCACAAGCTTCAATGTTTATATCGTCGACTCATTTAAAAACATGTCGGACAGAGTATAAATTCTCTCACAACAAGCTAACAACCAGTCGGGTACATTTTTACGTCGCGTCGTTGCCGATTTGATCGACTCGTTTGGTACCAGCCTTACAGTCTTTCCAACTAGAAATAAACTTAGGCTTGATCTCAAATACCTACAATCTCGGGGAGAACTCTAAATTTCTATCAATCAGGATCCAATGATGGAATGAGAAGGAAGAAATTTCCAATAGCAATTCAGGCTCATGTCGTATTCTGAGACTATAGCCAAAGCTTTTCCCCTGCTCCACCTACTAGGGTATTACAGGGTACTTAACGTCTGCGAGAATAATCTTGGCTTAATCATTGCCTGCACTTAGGGGGTGCGGACTCGCCTGACCACCACTCTGATCCACAAAGCGAACGAAATACGAATACGGCGGACTAGCTCAGTTTGCCAGGCTTAGGGGTAAGAAGGCCGCATTCGTATCCCGTGCACTGTGTCGCCGAAGCGACCTTTAAGGGCCGAGAATTGCCTCCGTCCACAGAGGGAGCTGAGACACAAGAGGCAGTGTATTTGCTACAGACTGGTGCTCATTACTGAGCGACCGGACAGACTCCGAAGGGATCGAAAAATCGACGGTTTTCTCACATCAAGTTCTCCCAAAAATGGGAAATCCTTAGGACACCAAAGCTCGGGCGCAACCGCCGCGAAAATCGCGACAGCCCGCAGGAAGGTCGGAAGAGTAAAGTATACCCGAACCTTCCACAAGAGCAGAACCCTTACTAATAATCGCATCGGATGGGCGGAAGGCATGACGACCAGCCACCTAACTTGAAAAGGGGGGAGAATCTCCTCCGGTTCGATCACCGATGTAGCCCACTGTCCGCACCAAACTGGTGGACCACCGTGGAGACGATATCGACCGACGCCGTGCAATGGCCGGGCTCCTGGCGCCTTGCCATGGTCGAATATCACTCGGATCAACTCCCCAAAGTTTTATGATTCCCTAGAAAGCAAGCTTCCCCGGCCTCTGGTCGTGGCAGAATATCGCTCGGATCAACTCCCCGAAGTTTTATGATTCCCTAGGAAGCAAGCTTCCCCAGACTCTGGCAGAACCCAATCAGCCCGAGCAAGGCCAACCCTCGGGTGGGCACCCGAACGGCTTCTATCACCATTCATCCCTTCGGACCGGTACAACGCCTTGGGATTTGGGACCCTATAGAGGACTCGTACCTCACGCCGGCGTACGTCGGGCCGATTCTTAATCCCGGACCCGCAGGAACTTTAGCAGTCGATCGACGAACTATAGAGCGCCCACCGGCGAGGGTGAGTGTGAAACCCCGGTACTACCGACCCAAAAAGAATTTCTTCACTTGAGACAGTGTCAGATCTACCCGGGTGACCAGTCCGAGTTCTGCCCGACACCGCTGGGCATCTCTATAGAAAATCAAACGAGGCCCGAAAAACGGAACGGATTTCAACCAATCTCCCCCACATCTCGGGCACGGGTTTCCCAGGCCCGACCAGGAGATGTGCCCGAAGGACACTGGTGTGCTTACTGCACACGCACCTTCTTCCAGTGTGGGGAATCTTGGAAAAATGCCATCCCCACATGGGAGTCTCTTGTGTACCCAGACACTATGATCTTATCGGCCCGGCTGCGGATGCACAGATACAGACATAATGCCTGCCGGCAAAAGCCCCCTCGCCACGTCAAGGCGGACTCCCCTCGAGGGGGTAGCAATTCAGATCCAATTGTCGGATTAAACATATTAGATCCTAGAAGTCCGCAAAAGGAGTTGTTGGAAATCTTGAAAATATATTTTTCTTTGTGGCATTATGTTAACAGTCGCAATAATTGCTATCCTGACATACTGTCCTCAACGATATTATGATTCGGAACTCTTTCCTCAATTCAGGTATGAATTTCAAACTTACAATAAAGACTTAAAATATTTCTATGATACCGATATCGATGGTAGGCTTTAATATTATTTTAAAAATCCAAATAAAATATACTTTTTCAGTTTAGATTCATTTCAATATCCTCACGATATTTACTCGCCCATCGAACTATTTTCAAGGTCTAAAATTATCAGAAAGATTAGAGAGATCCGAATCCATAATATCGTAAAGTGATATTAAAATCTAGTAAATTTTCTATAGGATTGTAAATATTTTTACAATTCTATAGAATCAGATTGATCAGCAAAAATCAAACAAAAAAAAAATAAGAAACATTTATAAAAGAGTTGAAGCTAATGTTTCGTGTCAATTGAGAGTGCTAACCAATCACAAACGGACATTAGAACAGTATACAAATACTGAAGCTACTCCAGAATAGCAACATCATTAACTTACGATATGAAGTTGGTGATACAAATTGTTATATCGATTCTTACCGTATCCATTTCTCTATATGCTTTAGATATATGCGATGAGGACACTCGACTTGCAGCTGCAAATATAGGAATAGAGTCTGTAAAGATTTCAATAACATCAAGCGGTTCAGAAGATTTTTAAAGATTCTTCCATCACATATCATTTCTTTGACTATCCGGCATGATTCAATAGAATTACTTCAAGTTTTTTCAGGACATTTGTGTGCGTATTCTCAGCTTTCGACTCCCACAGATGATGCACATACCTGATTTTCTATTTGAAAATCATGCAAACTGCCTATTATTTTTACGCATACGGAAAGGCAAAATGAAAGAATTAGCAATCGACAGGTTGTCGTTTTTGATAAATTGTCTTCAATTTAAAATCAATAATAATGGTATATCCTAATTAAAAGAATTATCTCGGATGTATAGTCTCAATATTCTGGATCTAAAGAATACCAATATATCTAAGGTCTATTCTAAAGCATTTCCGTCTTCGTTAATCTCGTTGAATCTGGATAATAATCGCTTAGGCAGTCTAAACAAATCGATTATCTTGTCGACCGAGTTGCGCTCGTTAGAGTTAGATAATAACAGATTAAATACCCTTAATTATGAATTAACTGGTTTGACATACTTAAGGATGTTGACAGTGAAAGGAAATCAAATGGAGAGTTTAGAAAACAGTTTGCAACACCTTTTGATGTTGGAATATTTGAATGTTTCGAGAAATTACCTGAGAATGCTAAGTGAGCGTTTCAGAAATTTATATTCTTTAAAAGAACTTTATCTTGAAAATAATTTACTGACAAAAACTGAACAATAAAGAATTATCTTCTTTATGTAATTTGCAGAGAATAGATTTATCTTACAATCGATTAAATTATTTAGAAAAATCGTTGCAATCTTTAGTTAAATTAATGAAATCAGATTTAGCTCATAATCATCTGAATGCTTTGGGTACGTCTTTAGAATTTTTGTCCAAACTGAAAAAATTAGATTTATCATACAATCACTTAGATTCTTTGGGAAAATCTCTGAAATCTTTAATCAGTTTGGAAATTTTTGATTTATCTTATAATCGATTGAATTCTCTGGGAAAATCTGTGAAATATTTAGTTAAATTGGATGTCTTATAATCGATTTATCTTATAATAGATTGAATTTTCTGGATAAATCATTAAAACAGTTAAGGAAATTGCGATCTTTAGATTTAGGAAATAATCGATTAATTGAAATTGGAAATAGTTTCAATTGCCTGAATGAATTAGAACGTTTGTATATATCTGGGAATCAACTGAAAAATTTGAATTTTCTTCGAAATGACATAACAGAGAATGAAGAATACAATGAATGTTATTTTAGAGAAAAAAGGAAAATGGAAAGAATATGGTTTTCAGGTAAATACAGGAATTTTATAAGTAACAGTTTTTGAATGCAATAATTATAAGTTAAATATAATTAATCAACAATAAATTGTCTCAATAATACTTTTTCCCTGGGAATCCTTTACAGTGTTCGTTTAATTTAATTTGATTCAGCAAGAATTAAGAAAGAAAAATATTAGCGAGGAAGGAAATCCTTGTTAAAAATCACAAAAATCTGTTTATATTTATCACTGCATACTGTAAAATTTATTTTCTTTCAGTCATATGATAAATCAAAATTCCAAAAGTTGGATTATTTGTATAGATTTTATTTACATTATATATATATTTCTTCTACACAATAATAAGAATTTTCATTTGATATTTGGCTCAATTATCGGATTTTGATTTAATGAAAAAAAGGCTGAATTTTGTTTTTTTTTCGATTTATGTAAATAAATATTATCCATAAACGAGTCAAAACTATCTGTTAGTTATTAAAAGTAATAATCTTTGATTAAAATATTATTGTTAAATTATGAATCCCCTAAAATTTTAATAGATTAAAGTTGAAGTTTTTCTCGTTTTTACTAAGATCCAGCATTAGTAATATGTCTAATATTAACAAATAACGACTCGTTTTAATAAGATTCATGCACAATATACAAACCAAAAAGCACATGATAAGGAATTAAATAATGTTAATGATAAAAAATTAAAACAAAATTACGAAAATAAAAAATAAAAGCAAGATACATAAGAAGAATAAAAATTTTTAGAAAATTGAAACTTGGATTTCTTATATTTTCAGTGAGATAACCAATCATAAACAATATTAAATTTACATAAAAAAAGTAACTAAATAATAATTTTCGATAAAAATAGCTGTTTTTATCTTATGATGATATAATGGCGATCATATATTTAATATATAGTAGAAGTTCGGAGTTAAGTAATATATTAGTCGTTCTCAATTGTTTGTTGTTCGGATGTTCAAATAAACGATTTATTTGAACATCCGCACAATGAACAATTGAGGATCGTTAACAGGTTAATTCTTTTATTTTTAACCAAATAGTGATCCAAAGATGAGTTTTGTCCATAAATTTATATGTATTTAATTCTTGCGATTTTTGTTGCGTTATTTGCATTAAATTAAATAAGTTTTAATATATATATACCGGGTGATTTTGAGCACCGTACCACTTTTTTTTCTCGGAAACGCGATGAGATAGGAAGTAGGAGAAAAAATTTTGCCAAAAGGATACCTGAAGAATCGAATGAGCGCGATAAAAATTTCGTGGGCCCATCGGAAGTAGGGTCATAAGAGGTCAACTTTGAAATCTCCAATGGAAACCAATGCCGATTTTGGCATAATTGGATAGAACTGTGAAAAACAAACGACTTTTGTTTTGAAAGTTTTTTTTTATGTCACATACGGATTGTGAGATATCATTAAAAAAAAGATGCCGCCGCATGTATCGCCGATGGCAATAATTCAAGCAATAATAAAAAAAAGAATCTGACATAGGCATCTGTGTACATCCATGGCACTCATAAAGGGCTGAAACAAGTCCAGAAACCTTGTTCTGGTGCTCATAAAGGGCTGAAACAAATCCAGAAACCCTTGTTCTTGAGTATGGCTCATGCTGAACTATGATGGCGAAAGACTTATACCTGCAGTTCGAGTGCTACTACCGAGTATCAGAATTCGCCTTAAACCTTCATATTACTGCTCTTTGCTGCTTCAATATTGTTTGGCAATGTAAACAGATGCCCTCTGTCTGATTTTTATTCTTCTTACTGCTTGAATAGCCCCATCGGCGGTATATGCTGCGGCATCTTTTTCTTCGGCGGTATATGCTGCGGCATCTGTTTTTTTTTTTGTGATATCTCACAATCCGTAAATGATATTAAAAACTTTCAAAACAAAAGTTGTTTGTTTTTCACGGTTCTATCCAATTATGCCAAAATCGGCATTAATTTCCATTGGAGATTTCATAGTTGACCCCTTGTGTCCCTACTTCCGATGGGCCTACAAAATTTTTATCATGCCCATTCGATTCTTCAGGTATACTTTGGTAATCAAAATTTTTCCCCTACTTCCTATCTCATCGCGTTTCCGAGGAAAAAGGGTGGTACGGGTGCTCAAAATCACCCGGTATATACATATGTAATGTGTGTGTGTTAGTATTATTTATTTTGTATGATAATTCATCAAAACCTCTTTTCTATTCGTTTTTCTGATAAAAGATTTGTTATCTAATATCCGAAAATATCATTTATCCGAAACGGATTCAGTTTTAACTATTTCGGATAAAAGATCTTCTGCTGTACAGTAGAAAATTTACCTACTACCAGTGCTGGATTAACCTATAAGAAAAGTAAGCATGTGCTTAGGGCGTCAAGGGAAGGAGGCACCACAGAAATTTTTCATATCCGAATTTATCATTTAAATTATTAAATTAATTAAATTTATAGCCATTTTCAAAATTTAAATGAGAAATGAATAAGTTTTGTTTATAAAGTGTTCTCTCTTGTGTCATCATGTTTATCCTGCAAATAAAGTATACTGTGCTCGTAGATTAGAAGCTATATAAATTTTGAATAAGTCTAGGGGTTTGAAACAGTATAGTGGCAGGTACTAACTCACAAGAAATTCTTAGTTTAGTTGCCAACTGTCACTGGTGTTAATTGCATGTGCATTCATAACCTCATTCTTGCTTTCAAAGTCTCAAACAGCCTCAAAGATGCTTAATGACTATTACAATAGCACAGGGGTCTCCAAACCGTGAGGGCCCCATTGGGTACTTCAGCATCGTTCTGCGGGCCATAGCAAAAAATAACTCTAGAATTAGATATATGAGTTTCATTGAAAGCAGATAAACTGATACAATAATGAAGCAGATATAAGGAATAACTTTTTTATTTTGTTTTGAATTCTTTTAAATTTTTTTTCTTCTTTTGTCCATTTTAACCGACCATTTACAGTCAGAAAGATCGCGGCTGGATGGCCGAGTGGTAATGCTGTCGACGTGCCACTCAGTGCTCGCATCCCGGATCTGGTAACTTCTGAAAAGTTTTTTCGGGTGCTGGGCTCGGCTTGGCGATCCCCGTCCTTCACCATCACCAACCGGCCCCCTCCACGAGTGTGGGTACAGCCCGTGGTTGAAACTGGCCCCGACCCTTAGTAATCTCCCTGATTGGAAAGGGGGGTAAAATATGCAAAAAACAAAAAAAAAAACAGAAAGATCGTAACTTGGATTACAGTTACTTTTTGCTATTCGGGAATATATTTTGAACTCAATTTTAATTAATGCATTTGAAATCTATTAACATTCCCTGTTTTTTGCGGATTCTTATTGAAAAATTATTCCAATTAGCGGGCCAGATAAAATCATATCGCGGGCACATGCAGCTCGCGGGCCATAGTTTGGAGACCCTGCAATAGCACACTCAGCACTGGCTGTTTAATCTATTAAAATGTAAATACTGTTTTATATATTTTGAATTACAAGTGTAAGGCGGGCACCAAATTTAGTTAGTGCTTAGGGCATCTAAGGGTCTTAATCCGGCACTGCCTACTACTGTATAATTTCATCAATTTTAAAGGTCTCCATTATTTATAATGTATGCAACAAAGATACCCAGTTTAATGGTTGTGAAGAATCATCTATTCTTCGTAAAAATTTCGACATTATAATGGAAGCAGAAGATAATTTCACGAATCTCTCTTTCCTGTTTGCGTTTTGACATTTTTCAATATAAATCGAAAGAATTATTTAAAATTTTCTTGTAAGATGGTTGCATTAATAATCTTGAGTTTGATTAAAAACCGAAATTCATCATGTTTTTTGCATATTTTACGCCCCTTTCCAATCAAGGAGATTACTAAGGGGCGGGCTAGTTCCAACCACAGAGTGGTAACGCTGTCAGCGTGCCACGCAGGAGAACCCGAGTTCGCATTCCGGGTCTGGTCCCGGGTTTTTTCGGGGTACTGGGCTTGGCCCGGCGATCCCCGTCCTTCATCATCCGGCCCTCCTCCACGGGTGTGGGTGCAGTCCGTTGTTTGAACTGGCCCTGCCCCCTTAATAATCTCCCTGATTGGAAAAGGGGCGTAAAATATGCAAAACACAACCTAACCAAACATTGCAATGCGACTCTATTGGTAGCATATATTATCCTTGTTATAAATTACCTCAATAATTTGGGCATTTTGGGGTCATCACGGCAGGATATTATCCTGGTAGAACTATAAATGATATTAAAAAATATATAGTAGTTTAACAATATTATGCACGATTTATTATTTATAAATATTTTTCGTTTATCAGTATATAATGAGGCGATATATAATTGGCCGGATGGCTGCGTGGTAAAGCTGTGGCTTACCACCCTGGAGCCGGGTTCAAAGCCGCGTTCCACATTCCAGTTTTTCAGAAAGGATCGGGGTCTGGCCCCGGCTTTTGAACCGCATCCTTCAATTATCTGATTGACCCCGTCATGGGTATTGATCAGCCTGTGATGGGCTTTATAAGTGGGCGAAACCAGCTTCAGTATATCCCTCGTGAAATATGGCGGCTTAACCTACCTAACCAACCAACCATTTAAATTTGAGAAAGTTACATAACTATACATTTTCTTATTATTAATTTTTTAAAAAAAGAATATATGTCTAAAATAATTAGAAAATAATTTTTCTTTAATTTTTTCACTATCACTCATAATACAGATTTAACCATATCTCCATAAGTTTTATTATATTCTATAATGTTAACTTCATCGAAAATTACTGGGCGATGACTGGGCACTAAATAATGGTGATTTATCAAAAGATGTATGGTGTAAAAGTTCTTCCATTCAGAATTTCGTCGGATATATAACATTTCAACGAGATTATCTACACCAAAATCCTTCACTACCCTATGGACAAGTTCTGGATTTTTATAGAGAATAGATTTCGTTGGCAACTCTCCGGCATTGTAATACCATTTTTCCGGTTCATAATACATATACGAATTATGCCATAATTTTAGAAATCTTGCATTTTTGTGTGCTACTATAACTTGAGTTCCAATAAACTGATTTATATCCCAACCTATCGCAAATTCAAATCTTCGAAGATCGTGCAATGGATTGACTACAAACACATCGTTGTCTAAATAAATTCCACCATGAGCCATGAGAATTTCTATCCGAGAAATATCGGAGGCATGTTGAATCCAACTGATTTTCTTGCCAAAAATGTGAGTTGGCCTCTTCCAATATCGAAGTTCAATTTCTGGAAAATCTTTAACCATATCCCAATATTTTCCTTTAAAATTACAATCGTCGCAGTGAATGATTAATTTTTCTGGCTTGTGGTTGATGTGAATGGATTTTATGTTGACCATATCAACAAAAGTTACCTGAGGACTTTCGAAACGAATTAGATGCACAATATCTGGAGCAATGGGATAGGGATATCCAGTTATATTATTTGAATCGGAGAAATCTAGCATAGTATCAGAACATGGATTATTCTTTTTTCGATTGATATCATAAATAAGATATAAAAAGTATAGCATAATAAATATTATGGTTAATGTAAATAAGAGATAATGATTGGATAATTTCCTGAATTGACGAAACATGTTGAATGTTCTCATCCAAATCAGGATCTGAAAAAAAAACTTATTTTACTATGCATTAAAAATTTGAAGTATAATGCATTAATAAATTAATCATTTTAATTATTAATTAGAATAATATAATAATAGAAAATAAATAAAATAGAATAAGATATCATAAATTTTGAATATGCAGTTTTTTCTGCATAAAAATCTCAAATAGGAAGATGAATTGAGCCACAACCATGCAATTTCTGAAGCTTATAAATTATTGGCTCAGCCAGATCAGTATCATAGAACGTCGTAAATCATATGTTAAAAAGTTTTCGTTTTGAGCGTTTTTCAATTTACGCGATCATTTCCAGGACCACCTACAGCGTAACTACAAGACTTAGATGTAATCACTTTCTTTATAAGTTAAGATGCAATTGGAATATGCTACCAAATCACACAAAGGTCATGTATTGAGGTGATCATTTCAGAATCCACATGAGCTGGTTCAACAGGAAGATTGTAGGATGGATTTCATCTGCCCGATTCCATACTTCTACTGGAAAATTTGGAAGGTTTGGTGTCTGATATGGAATGATTTGATCTTCCAGGCGATAAATGATTACTTTACAACGTGGCTATTCTACAGACACTTACTTTAGCTATTTGAGAATGATTATGCGAGATTAAAATAATCAAAATCACTTTTAATGCAATCGCATAATATTATCTTTTCAAAATAATTAAAAAGTTATTGGGAAATTTCAGAAGTTTAAATATTTATTATCTTTTAAATAGTTGAATCTATAGATTGTTTTATAAAGGTATGATCTTATTATTATCCGAATTCAATTCCCCAATCTATACCTCCAAAATTTTTTAGATGATGTCTGGATCTATATAGATCTCGTTGAATCCATCGTCCATTTGACTGAGTTGACCCTATTACTGTTCGACCACGAAAGGCGCGACCCTGAGCACAACTGCGCATGTACTATTCGGACTACATGACAAACGGAAATGATAGATAGGCTTTATGTTAAATTAACTTTTTATAAAATAATATTTCACAGTTAAAAATAAAATTATTGGAAGCTACGTTCCAATGAGTGGTGATTACTGTGTGACGGGGCTATAATAATCCTACCACAGGCTACCCACTCATATGGAATGATCATTCAAAAAATGTAGACGATAGGGATAGACAAATCGGACCCGGATCCCATGAAAGTATTTTGCAAAAGATGGGATTCGAGAATCGAATCCAGGTCCTCTATAATGAAAAGCCGAAACTTTTCCACGCGATAACATTACAATACTAAACCAATATAAAAAAATTATGCCAATCAGCCTGTGCTTTTGATATTAACTGTTTGTTATTTAACTTTATAATATATCTATTATAAAGTTTTTTCTTTATTCTCAATATTCGGAGAACTTATTTTTCTTTTATGACATAAAGGCCGTGACACACTGAACGTGACGCGAAGCGGAGCAGAGCGAGGCAAAGATGACAAAAAAATTTGCATCCTTCGCTTCGCGTTGCACTGCGTCTCAGACTGTCTACACTGCAATCGAGTTTTTTTTCATGTTTCGTGGATTTGCCGATAGAGGTCGTTTGCGGAGTGTGGTTGATATGTTATTAAAAAGAGGTAATTGTATATTTTCGGTATTCTTTTAATTTCATGTCATATAGATATGGTATTTTTTGTACTTCTAAAAGAAATTCTATATCTGAATCCCACCACACGGTTGAATTTCTGCCATTTTCAAGTGCATGAATCATTCGTTTCTATTGGTTGATTGCTTCCTTCGCATTTTCCCGCACCGTATTGTTCGCGCGTGCTGATTGATCAAAGTTCAACTTTTTCATTTTCTTTCGCGTGGCTACGCGCGTTAACTCGAGCAGCCGCACAGGAAAAGCTAATCCAAGACACATTATACGTGCGTAACTGCACGAAATTGCTTTCTTATGCTTCGCTTTGCACCGCATTCAGTGTGTCACAGCCTTAGTACCCCAGTATTACAACTTTAATTGTTACCCCTCTTTTTTATTATATAATATTTTTGAATTCTTTCTTCAATATTGCCTACATACAGTTGATTAATGATATCATTATCCATTATTGTTGTTATTAAAATATTCGACACATTGCCTATTGAAAATTAACATCGATGATAATGGCTAGTAAACATTGGCGTATCGTTATGAATATTGACAACAATGACCTTCAATAATATCATTGGCTGTAATATATATACCGGTAATATATATAATATATCATTGGAGGAATTAATGTAATATTAACAAACTACATGTACTATACATCACAGAGGTATTTAATTACCATATAACGCAACATATTATGTATACTTTAATAAATAAATAATTATACTTTATTAATATATAATTATTTATTACGATATATAGAACTTCAAGATAGTATTTAATGAATTAACTGAACATTTTATTTTTAAAATCAACTACAATCCCATTTTTCTCTGTCTGCTTCATAAAATTCTACATAACGTGTGTATCAGATCATGTGTGAAATGAATAAGTTAAAATAATTGTGGAACTGGTACAAATAAATTTGAAGAAATGAGTATTGCAGAATAAAAGATGATTATTTATATTTTCGCTGTTATAATTGCTGTAATGCCGTCAGAATATAACAGGTAATAAAAGTTTACATATGTTCTATACTTTATTATATTATATACATTTGCTATATTCACTTCTTAAAAAAACATAACAGAAAATAATATTCAGTATGTGAAATATATTGAATAAAACATGAATATTAATGTATATTATGTTTTAATATGGCCGATGTAACTAGGAATTTATATACAGCAATACCTCGCATAGGCCGGTTTCAAATAGTCCGGGTTTCACTATAGTCCGGATTGTAATTGTTAATAAAAATTTTTAATTTACTTTATTTTTTTAGAATAAATATGAAATGTAAGTGTGCTTGCTACTTGCTACCTATATATGATTCGAATAGCCACTATGATGTGCTGTGACAAGCAGGCGGCTGCTCCATGTTGCCAAATTTATCTGAAGAACGTTTGTATAGTGCCTGCCTCTCAAGTGCAATGCCGTCAGTTGTTTACCGTAAATGCTTAATTGAATGAGAATGAATACTGGGCATATCGGCGTTTGCGACTCATCAGCCCGCGGCGGCCCAGTTCAAGTGGAATCCGCCCTTTAACAGAGCACCGCTCTGGGTTTGTAATGGCGCGGAGCGGCCGACATGGAGAAAGCGAATATGTTCATCTGCTGGGCGTGCCCTCTTTATCTATTCGTCTTTATGGGCTCGGATCCACTTTCTGTCCCCTTCTGTCTATTGTAAATCTTTATAAAAGGTTTTAAGTTTAATGCATATAAGAAATAAAATTAATGTAAGAATTTCCAATTTAAAAAAACATGAATCGAAAATTTCTTGAACCAATTATAATTTTTCCCATAGGTTACGTACCTCGAATAGTCCGATTTCAATTAGTCCGGTAAGAAAGAGGAACCAATTAACCGGACTATGCGAGGTATTGCTGTATACAGAATTTTCTCTGGATGAAAGGATATAAAGTAGTGAAAACAATGTATAGTTTTTGAACAAGATGATAGCTATAAAATATTTGGGAAAGAAAGATTTTAGTTATAAAAGCAATTAGTTTCATAGATAAGTGAACATATTATCTTAATAAAATTATAGTGGATTTTGGTCAAATCTCATTCCTTTATTAGGAAAGTGGAGTTTATTTATTTCCTCTTTATTCCAGAAAAAAATCTTTTTACATTAAAATTCTTATTACTTATAAATCTTAAACATTATACACAGATTTAACCATATCTCCATAAGTTTTATTATATTCTATAATGTTAACTTCATCGAAAATTACTGGGCGATGACTGGGCACTAAATAATGGTGATTTATCAAAAGATGTATGGTGTAAAAGTTCTTCCATTCAGAACTTTTTTCTTTATATAGCATTTTCACGAATTTAATATCTACGCCAAAATCCCTTACTACCCTGTGGACAAGTTCCGGATTTTTATAGAGAATAGATTTCGTTGGCAACTCTCCAGCATTGTAATACCATTTTTCCGGTTTATAATACTTATACGAATTGTGCCATAATTTTAGAAATCTTGCATTTTTGTGGGCGATTATGACTTGAGCACCTAGGTACTGATTCAAATCCCAGCCTATGGCCATTTCAAATCTTCGAAAATAATGCAGTGGCTTGACTACAAACACGTCATTATCCAAATAGATTCCACCATATGTCATGAGGATTTCTATCCGAGAAATATCGGAGGCATGTTGAATCCAACTGATTTTCTTGCCAAAAATGTGAGTTGGCCTCTTCCAATATCGAAGTTCAATTTCTGGAAAATCTTTAACCATATCCCAATATTTTCCTTTAAAATTACAATCGTCGCAGTGGATGATAAGTTTTTCCGGTTTATGGTTGATGTGAATGGATTTTATGTTGACCATATCTACAAAAGTCAAACGTGGACTTTCGAAACGTATTAGATGTACCATATTTGGAACGATGAAGTAAGAATAACCAGTTATGTTGTTTGAATCGGAGAAATTTAACCTTGTATTTGAGGATAGATTAAGATATTTTCTATTAATGTCAAAAATAACGAATAAAATGGATAGTGTAGTCAATAGTAATGATGATTTGAATAAGAAATATTTAGGAATATAGTTTCTGAACTGAAGAAACATGTTGCAGTTTTTCATCCAAATCGGTATCTGTAAAATTGTTTAAAAAAATTTGTTAAATTTGTTTTATTGAACCTTAAAAATTAAAAATTTAATTTGTTATTAATATAATAATTACAGAAGTAGCCAATTTTTTAATTGGATATAATTTCATATTTATATATTTCTTCTGGTCATCTGTCTCGACCAAATATTTTCTACCCGCCTTCAAACAAAACAGTTTTAAAATCTTTAATTTTCATATGAGTAAATGCATTTCGAGTTGAAGGTCTAAATTACCTTCACTCTTCATCATATACTATTTTGGACAATTCTCTAAATTATTTTCCATATTAATTTACATAATATTCAATATTTTTTATATGTTCAAATGTCCTTACATGTTGGCCGGATTAGCCGCGTGGAAACGCTTCGGCTTTCCACTCTGGAGGACCCGGGTTCGAGTCTCGGGTCCCACCACTTGAAAATATTTATCATGGGGTCTGGGCCCGGCCCGTCGAACCCTGTCCTCCACAATCCGGGGCTGACCCTTCCGCAGGGATGGGAAGCCTTGTTTCCCCTTAGTATTCTTCCAAAATTGAATGTGTCGTCATCTGTTGACCAAAAATGTCCTTACATCGCTATTTTGATTATATTTTTAAAATTATGCACATTAATTCCATTTTTTTTTAAATTCCGTGTAATAATTATTCAAATATAAGTATATTTTTAAAAATTAAAATTGAGTTATTCCCACGCATCAGAGGCACAGCACAGGCATTTTGTCGAAGAAAATCCCCATACATTCCAACAAATTTTTCATCCGCCGAAAATTAACGTATAGTGTGGATTTACAAAGTTTTAATCATTAGTCCGTATTAAATTGTAGAAAATTGTCCAAGTGGATCTGTGATCTGCTCTTTTACTATCTCGAGATATCGAGAAATGCTAAATATAAATAGTTATGTTGTCGGACAATTATAGTAATGAGAGTATCTAAGATATTCGATCATTTTCATGCAAAATCGTGCACTTCCTCAATTTGGTACAATAGTACAACAGCTACTATGAGAATGTTTTAATGAAGATAGAGTGATTAGTCCTTCTTTTTAAACGTCTTGTCTACTTTATTCACTTATATAATCTTCTGACTTTGCTATGAGATATTTTAAAAGCATGGTTTCTCAGGGAATGATTTTAATTTGGCATTTTAGCAACAAATTAGAATAATTCCTTAGGAAACCATGCTAACAAAATAATATGGCATATTAAAATATCCTAGAGACTACTTCCATTTTATTGTTTCACAGACTATTTAGTGGATGCAGTTTCTGGAGCAATAGAATGGATTTATTGTACCTCTCTAATTTCAGTATCTTACTCAAATAAAGTAGCATAACATAGCATATACTTTATTGATCACTCTTCACATTTATCTTTCATTAGAATTGCACTCTTACAGATCACATCAATAATACTTTTACTAAAAGCACCGTATACTCATAGTGGTGACTTTTCGTACTATTTTTGGCAAAAATCGGTTTCGCATCTTTGGAATAGTATTCCTACTAAATATGATTGAGTTTTGACTGCCAGATATCTTTGCAGATGACTTTGAATAATTAATGATGCCACCAATCCTACTAAATATCTTCTTTGAATAGGAATACTTTAATTATGATCAATCGATAGATAATCTTATTACAGTGCTGAATTTTAATTTTTTAGGATGAATATATCGAATTTCTATTTAATTTAATATTATCTAATGTAAATATTACTTCTATAAGTATCATATTTTAAGAATCATTAAAATGCGAATCTTTTAAAATAGATAATATAATAATATTAGACGTTTATTGGCTCGTAATTAAATAAATTTATACAAAGTAATTATAGGTTGAATTTGAAGAATTTCTTAGAATATCTGAACGATTTGAAATTTTATCTGTAAGTAAAACTAGTAAAATCTTAAATATTACTTAGGCGTCATCTAGATTAAACAGAATAGGGCCTACTGGCAATGCAAAATAAATGTAATTAAAATTTATAGTTAAATGTTAGGATCAATTTACAAAATAAAACAACTTTGATTAAATCATAAAAGTATTATTAATCTATGATAAATAAGTTAAAAATCATAGAAGTTTATTTTTGTTTCCAACAGAACATAACATTTGAAGAACATAACTCAGGGACTTCAAATTTAAAGACGTGTACTTCGGATATTATTATACATAACATTTGAAGAACATAACTCAGGGACTTCAAATTTAAAGACGTGTACTTCGGATGATGATAAAAGATTTCCTAAAGCTGATTGCAAGTGTGATGTTTTATTTTTCAGATTTTTGGGGATTATTATTGTAAAACATCCGAAATTGTTTATAATGAATGCATAATTCATGTGCGACAAATATACAGTATGTAGAATTTCTAAAATTTCGCATGCTAACTTATTGACAATGGCAGCCATTGTCAATAAGTAATAATTTTTCATTGGAATCGGTAAGAATATCAAATTAATAAGCAAGAACTATGGTAAAGAACGATCTCAAAGTTTAAATGATTAAATTTGGATCTAAAGATATTTTGTAGATGGATAATAACAGAAAAGCTTTAAAATTTAATATACAAAATATCTTTTATAAAAAATTTCGCTTAAGATATGAAAAATCTATTAGAAAATACATTAAAAGTCTTTAGTTATCTTTAAATTATACTTTAAAATTTAATATACAAAAGCGAAATTTTTTATAAAAGATATTAAGATATGAAAAATCTATTAGAAAATACATTAAAAGTCTTTAGTTATCTTTAAATTATTTTAACTGACAACATAAATAGAATCATGTAGAATATTTTTAATGAACAGAAATACGAGATTATATAATTTAACAAGAATTATGATGATAGTAATACAATAGAATAAAATAATAATAGACGATGATATTATTTATTATATAATAAATCTTTACTTTTTCGATTTACGTATATCTCTTTTTATCTGTTTTAAATTATTAATTCAAACAAAAATCGAAAAAGCGTTTAACTTAAATGAAATTTAAACATTCGATAGATTTAAATGGATTTTTGCAATGAATTTGTTGCTTGTGACAATCGAAATCACTACGAATTTCGGTTTCTAATCAAACTAAGATTGTTATTGCAAACATCTTACAAGAAATTTTAAATAATTCTTTCGATTTTTATTGAAATAGTCAAAATACAAACAGGAAACGGAGGTTCGTGAAAATTCCTTCTACTTCCATTATATTTTGTCAAAATTTTTACAAAGAATAGACGATTCTTCACAACCACTAGAATGGGAGTATCATTGTTGCATACGTTATATAGTGGAGACTATTAAAATTGATAAAATTATACATTAGTAGGTAGATCTTCTGCTATAAAATAGTACAATAGAAACTTACCTACTACTATACAGTGGTACTTAGTACTATTTAGTAGTACAGTAGATATTTTATCCGAAATAATCCGGATTGGATCCGTTTCGGAAAAACGATATTTTCGGATATTGGATATCTTAAATATTTCATTAGAAAAACGAATTGAAAAGAGATTTTGAAGAATTATCATACAAAATAAATATTACAAACATTTACACACATATATATAATTAAAAAGTATTTAATTTAATGTAAATATCGCAACAAAAAAAAATATTAAATATACATTAATTAATGGACAAAACCATCTTTGAATCACTAATTGGCTAAAAATCAACGAATTAACCTGAGCAATCATCTTCAATTATTCGTTGTATTTCAACTTTCTAAAAGTTTTTATTCTTCTTACTTATCTTGTTTTAATTTTTTTTCTCGTAATTTTGTTTTAAATTCTTATCATAACATTATTTAATTCCTTATCATCTTTTGCTTTTTGGTTTGTATATTATGCATGAATCTTATTAAAAACGAGTCGCTATTTATTAATATTAGGCATATTACTAGTGCTGGATCTTAGTATAAACGAGAAAAATTTCAACTTCAATCTATTCAATTTTAGGAGACTCATAATTTAACGATAATATTTTAATCAAAGATTACTACTTTTAATAACTAAGTGTAAAGATCAAATATAACTACTTTAATAATAATTAATCTGTGAAAAAAACTAGCTGATAAACATTTAACTAGATAGTTTCGACTCATTTATGGATAATATTTATTTGCATAAATAAAATAAAGCAAAATTCAGCGATTTTTCATTAAACCAAAGTCCGTTAATGAAGCCAAATGTCAAAAGAGACTCATATTATTATGTAGAATAAAATATATACAGTATATATAAATGTAAATAAATCTATACAAATAATGCAACTTTTAGAATTTTGATTTATCATAAAAAACTGAAATAAAATAAATTTTACAATATACACTGGTAAATATAAACAAATAGTTTTTTGTGCTTTTAGCATGGATTCCCTTCCAGGCTGATATTTTTCTTTGTTAATTCTTGCAGAATCAAAGTTAAATTAAGCGAACACTGTAAAGGATTCCCTGGAAAAAAGTATTATTGAGACAATTTATTGTTGATTAATTTTATTTAACTTATAATTATTGCATTCAAAAAACTGTTACTTATAAAATTTCTGTATTTACCTGAAAACCATATTCTCTCCATTTTTCTTTTTTCTCTAAAATAACATTCATTGTATTTTTCATTCTCTGTCATGTCATTTCGAAGAAAATTCAAATTTTTCAATTGATTCCCAGATATATACAAACGTTCTAATTCGTTCAGACAATTGAAACTATTTCCAATTTCAATTAATCGATTATTTCCTAAATCTAAAGATCGCAATTTCCTTAACTGTTTTAATGATTTATCCAGAAAATTCAATCGATTATAAGATAAATCTAAGACTTCTAATTTAACTAAATATTTCAAAGATTTTCCCAGAGGATTCAGTCGATTATAAGATAAATCTAAAACTTCCAAATTGATTAAAGATTTCAGAGATTTTCCCAAAGAATATAACTGATTGTATGATAAATCTAATTTTTCCAGTTTAGATAAAAAATCTAAAGACGTACCCAAAGCATTCAACTGATTATGAGATAAATCTAATTTCATCAATTTAACTAAAGATTGCAACGATTTTCCTAAATAATTTACTCGATTGTAAGATAAATCTAATCTCTGCAAATTACGTAAAGAAGATAATTCTTTATCGTTCAGCTTTGTCAGTAAATTATCTTCAAGATAAAGTTCTTTCAAAGAATATAAATTTCTGAAACTCTCACCTAATATTCTTAGGTAATTTCTCGAAACATCCAAATATTCCAACATCGAAAGATGTTGCAAACTATTTTCTAAACTTTCTATTTGATTTCCTTTCACTGTCAAAATCCTTAAGTTTGTCAAACCAGTTAATTCATAATTAACGGTTTTTAATCTGTTATTATCTAACTCTAACGAGCGCAACTCGCTCGACATGATAATCGATTTGTTTAGACTGCCTAAGCGATTATTATCCAGATTCAACGAGATTAACGAAGACGGAAATGCTTTAGAATAGACCTTAGATATATTGTTATTCTTTAGATCCAAAATATTGAGACTATACATTCGAGATAATTCTATCAATTCGGATATATCATTATTATTGATTTTCAATTCAAGTAAATTTGTCAGAGACGACAGCCTGTCGATTGCTAATTCTTTCATTTTGCCTTTCCGTATGCGTAAAAATAATAGGCAGTTTGCATGATTTTCAAATAGAGAATCAGGTATGTGAGTCATCTGTGGGAGTCGCAAACGGAGAATACGCACACAAATGTCTTGAAAAAAATCTTCAGGTAATTCTACTGAATCATGCCAGATAGTCAAAGAAATGAAATGCGATGGAAGCATCTTTAAAATCTTCCGAACTGCCGTGATATTATTGAAATCTTTGCAGACTGTATTTCTATCTTTACAACTGCAAGGTTGAGTATTTACATCGCATAGATCTAAAGCATATAGAGAAATGGATACGGTAAGAATCGATATAATATGTATCACCAACTTCATATCGTAGGCTAATGATGGTTGATATTCTAGAGCAGCTTCAACTGTACATGTATACTGTACTAATGTCCGTTTGTGATTGGTTAGCACTCTCAACTGACACGAAACATAAACTGCAACTCTTTTATAAATGTTTCTTATTTTTTCTTCTTTGATTTTTACTGGTCAATCTGATTCTATAGAATTATAAAAATATTTTTAATTCTATACAATTGTAAATATATTTTTACAGTTCTATAGAGTTATAAAAATATTTTTACAATTTAATAGAATTGTAAAAATATTTACTAGATTCTATTATCAATTTATGATATTGTGGATTCGTGTCTCTGTAATCTTTCTGATAATTTTGGATCTTGAGAACAGTGATAATTTTAGATCTTGAGAACAGTGCAATTCGCGGGCAAATATCCCGAGAAAATTCAAGCAAAATCTAAATTGGAAGAGTATATTTTTAATTGGATTTTAAATTATATTAAAGCTTTACATCGATATTGGTATCATAAAGATATTTCAAATCTCTATCAACTAAGGAAGGAAAAACTTTCGCTAGGTCGAAGTTATGGTAATAATTACATAAAATAACTGAATGATTCTATTGTGAGTTTGAAATTCATATCTGAATTTTGTGAGGAGAGAGTTCCGAAATCACAACATCGTTGTGAATAGTATGTCAGGATAGTAGTTATTGCGACTGTTGACACAATGCAACAAAGAAAAGCACATCTGTTAGATCTCCAACAAGTCCTTTTGCGGCTTCTAGGATCTAATATGATCAATCCGAGAATTGGATCCGAATTGCTATTGGAAATTTCTTCCTCTTATTCTATCATTGGATCTTAATTGAAGATTGATAGAAATTTAGTTCTTCCCGGGATCGTCGGAACGAATATCTCTAAGCAATTTACGCAAATTTTTAACGGGTTATCATTATAAACAGTACCAGCTCTAGGGGTCCAGGCGCCCTGATGCAACTTTCTTGTAACATCTATTCAATGCCCTTACAATATTGAGATAATGATAATTTTGGCTCCCTCCTCTTGAAGGCGCTTAGATGCAGTGCATCGTGTGCTTACCGGGTTAAGCCAGTTCTGTTTAAACACTCTCGCAAATGCCTTAAAAACCCTATGCTATTCGGCTACTACGACCTTCCGGTGAATGTCTCAGAAGCAAGTGCAGCTCCATTTGACATCTGGAGTCATCTGTTGATAATCTCATCCCAAATTTCAGCTTTAATATTGTTCCTCATTCATTTATTGAATAATTTCCTTACTGATTTATAGCCTAAGCTATCGAAATATTAACTTGTTTATATAATTTTATTAAGTAAAGTTACATTAAAAGGAATAAAATTCAACAACTTAAATTATTTATATCAATATGCCCAGTTCTTTTAAAATAAGATAACAAAATAAACGATGTTTCTTTTCTTGCAATATAAATTAAACTTCTTTTCATTTCCTCTTGATACTTCCCTTGCATAAAGAAAGAAACGAAAAGAAATTATTTTGTACAGTATTTTATAGAAAACATGAGATTTTGCTTTATCATATTCTTAATGTCACCTCATATCATTGTCACGTTCATTACAATCAGAATATTACTTTAAATATCTTGAAAATAACATAATTTCATATATTTTCAGAGGAATCGGAGAAAATCCAGAACTAACAAATAATCTAGAAAAATCCCTACCAATTGGCGATGCGCCATACTAAGCAATTTAGAAATCTTAAGTTGATGTTTATAATAATTTTAATCCAGTTTTCAAATAGTTATTAGCAATTACGAATGCATGAATTTTAAAATTCAGTTTATCTGCTTTTGTTTTACTGCTGAAAATAATCTAAATTTAATTGGCTATATTACCGAAATTTAATATATTCTATACATTATCTTGTATAAATTCGTGACATTTATTATACTAACTTGTAAGTCTATTTGGAAAAAGGAAACTGTTTTCTTCAGGAAAAATAAATATCTATAGCAAAATTCTTGCTAATCTATAAAAATAAAATGTATTTTAATAATATTGATTTTGAAATTATTTTAAATATATTGTTTTCTGTTATCTTATCATAAAACAACAGTTTCTTCTGTATATATGATATCAAATACATAGTTTAATATAATATTATATGTTGTATATAATGTTACATACTAACAAATATATACCTAACTTAAATCTATTATACAGGATGTCCATAAAAGATTTGTACCATATCAATATTTAATAACTTTTGATCTTAATAACATAATCATGTATCATTTTCAGTATGTTACAAAGAAACCCAAAAGTTTTATTTGATTTATTGCAGAAACTGTTCCTAAGAGCCACTGGCATCAACAAAACAAAAGATGGCGTCTACCATAGAGAAAGCACAGTACGTAGTATGGCTTGCCAAAACAAAATCAGCAATCATTGTCCAGAGGAAATATAGGTTAACTTATAGCAAACAATCATTAGATAAATGATCGATTAATGCCTGGATGAAAACCTTATTGGAGACCGGATCGGTAGTGAAAAGGAAGAGCAGCGAGGCGGCCCAGCACATCAGACGAGACAGTAGAAGAAATCAGAGTAGATTATCTTCGAAGCCTATCAAATTCTATGCTAGTGGCGTCACATCAGTTATAAATGACACAGTTCTCTGAACAATGATCATTTGGCTGGATGGCCGCGTGGTAAAACTTTGGCTTATCACCCTGGAGGATCCGGGTTCAAATCCAGATTCCATATCTCCAGTTTTTCAGAAGGGGTCCGGGCCCGGCCTGTTTGAACCCCATCCTTCAACCATCCGGTTGACCCCATCATGGGTGTTAGCCAGCCTGTAATAGGTTCTATAAGTGGTCGCCGCCAGATACAACATCCCTCGTGCGATATGGCGGCTTAACATATCTAAAACCATCATCACTGAACAATGATCAGTGATTTTGTTTCGGCAAGCAATTACTACAGTACTATACTTGCTTTTTCTATGGTAGACACCATCTTTTGTTTTGTCAATGCCAATACCTCTTATGAGCAATTTTTTTCAATAAACGAATATATCAAATAAAATTTTTACAGTTTCTTTGTAGCATGATTATGTTATTAATTTCAAAAGCTATTAAATATTGTTATGCTACAAATCTTTTATGGACACACTGAACTTTATAGTGGACTTCATAAACCCTTCAAAATTCGAAAGCATAAAGTGAACAATTCTGTATACACTCAGAACCTATTTTGCATCGTTTCGGTTTGCGTTTTTTTTCGAAGTTACGCCGTAAAAGAAATAAGACAATATTTCACTTTGAGTCGTAAAATCTCACATCTGCATTGCTCCAGAAATCATTTTTTTCTTTTGTAATATAGCGCTTCGCATAATGCGGTTGTTACCGTTCCCAGTCCGTTTATTAACTAAGTAAATACTAAAATTCTTTATAAATTGGAGATTTTTATAATAATATCAATTTTAAAATTGGAGAATTATTTGAAATAATATAGAACTTCTTTCTTTAATTCTAAGTTTTTACAAATTATCATTACAAAGAAGTCTCGAAAATTTTTATGATGAATTAAGAATATGAAAATTGATTATTTTCATAAAAAACAAAATAGAAATAATCTAATAAAAAGATTTTTATTTCTTTTTTGCTGATTTACCTTTAAAATTTACACTTAAAGAAATATTTATTCAAAAAATATTTTTAAGAACTTATTTATATATTGTAAGAATCCAAAAATGACGAAAAGATTTTATTTTAATTACCTTCTTTATTCCTTTTGATATTAATTCATATTTTCAGTCATATCAGTGAACATACAAACATTATCATCTTTTATAATTTTTGATTTTCTGTAAAATCGCTCGTACCAGTCAAATTTTTATAACTCCACAGATGTTCAATATATAAAATGCCTATAAAATTTATAAACTTACATAAAATAATAATAGTAGACGTTTTTAAAAATGAAATTTAATTGTACATGTAAATATTAAATATTTGTATATTAATAGGCAATATTTAAAATAATATTATAATATATACTGTTCTTGGCAAATTGCCAAGCAGGGTCGCGCCTTTCATGGTCGGACAGTATATATGTGGGTGGCCCGTCACAGCAGTGAAATGACCCGATACTTAGTAGCCTACTCAACAGATGGAAAATAGCGAAAAATCTTATAAATTGCATAGAATTCTATCAATTATTTCAATATATATAAAGAGTGTAACTTAAAAATACATTATACATAATACAAGCTTATATATATATGTTTTCTAATTTTAAATAATTAAAGCTGCAAAATTCATCCGTACAGTATCGAAATAGCTTTGAATAATGGAACATTCAAACAGATTTTCATTAAAAATCTAATTAGTTCAAAAGTTTTTAGATTAGTGGAAGAGACAAATAAAATGATGTTAAGTTTGACATTCCTTTGAAAAATAGGTCAAAAATATAAACTATACATATTGGTCAGATAATACTAATATTTTCTGAAATATAATGTTATCTTAGAATCACAAGTTCTTGTAGAATTATAAAAATATTTTAATTTTCAATATAAAAGTTTTATTTCTTTTTTTTTGCAATCTATACAGGAATTTATTTATTTTTGAATCTTTCTAATAAGAAAAAACTTTACATATATCGTTATGATTAAAAAAACTAAGCATATTAAAAATGAACGATGGAGGGTCAATATTTCTGATGTAATACAGATGAAATATACACATATTTTTGGAAATATTTTGTCAAAATGCATCCAGTTTGAATAAATAATATCATGATTTCATAGAAATGTCATCCCATTCTGATTCTAGTGAACCAAGACTGTTGAAAATGATAAAGATCGGATGACTATTATGTGAACGTCTATTGGTCAAAATGACATGTCAAATGGTCAAAATGTTATGTAAATGCCATCCTATTTGAATGAAACTCCTATAGGCTAAATTACCGGGATCCACAAAAGGATCATGCGGTCTGAGAATTATTAAATTTGATAAATTTGAATTTTTATGAGATATAAAGTTAAATAATGAAAAATTCATCAATTTTACTAATTTGTATAAAAAAACAATCTATTTTGCTTCCTATTTTGCATTAACTTATCTCCCTGTCATTGTTTATTCGCAAAATATATCTAGATTCCATCATCATATAAATTTTAAGTCTGTCATCAAGTGCAAGTATACTAATTTTCATTTTTCAAACTGGCATCCATAGTAAATAAAATCATCTGTCAGAAATATTTAAAAATCGATCTGTTAATAATAAATTATCGACATGAATAACAATATATTCATTTGTCAGGATTCCATACTGGATCTGTCTGTATTTTGCAAAAGTAGACTGATATAATCACTTTATCTTAGATATTTTCAGCTAATTTGAAAAATCTCAAGCATAAAGCATTGCATAACATTAAAATTTCAGTAGATAGTTCCAATATAGTCTTCTTCTAAGTAGGATACCTATAGTTGGCCAAGTTATGCTTGCATTTTTTATAATAAAAAATTATATTGGTTTTAACAATGGACTATTATAAACTGCAAATACTGTTTCTTATTAAAGCCATTTATTCTACTATATTATATATAATAAACGCTAATAATTTTTCCTTACCTTTGTTTCAAATTTAAAGATTTAAAAGTTTCTATTCTATTATTCTTCTAACCTGTAAGTGTAGATCGCATAAATATTTTTATATTATCGATAAGTTGCTATATATAGTATATTAAATATTTTTTAATGTCTTATTAGTTGCAATTGATATCTAAAGCAGTTGTAAAGTAAATTTGAATCTTGTTCTATAGAAACATTACTTGGCTTGAAAACGAACAAAAAAAAAGTCACAATAATAAGCTGTTTAAGTTACTATGGAAATTATATTATCATCATTTGTGAGCATTATTTCTCCTCTAAAAAGTGGAACAATAATTTAGTCGAAAGTTATTGATAAATAAAATTTTGGAATGCTGAATTGAAGCAGCAAAAATTACAGAAGAAATAATTTTTAAACAGGTCAATTTTTATTAAACCATTTTTCTTACAAAATGCTGTTAATGCATATTCATTTTGTTCGTATTGCCATCATCAGGAAATTCAAGAAGCAGAATCTTAAAGCATTCAAATTTTACATCATTCAAGATGCATACTTGTTCATTCTAAGAGTTTTGCATGGTCTGGTTGCAAGATTGGCAGCTGTATTAAACTTTAAGCAAAAAGAACGAAAGCGAAGAAAAAAATATTTATTTTTAATAATATTTTTTAAAAACATGCTGCTTTCGCTCTTTTTCTCCTTAATTCTCTGTACAACTGCCTATTAATTGTTTAAATAACAAAATTATTTCATGGATCCAGGAAAATAACAGAAAGTAAGTGCTTTCTCGAGGAAATCAACAAAAGAATGCAGAAAAGTATTTTTAAATAGAACAATAAAAAATAAAGTCAATGGCTACAAGAAAAAACGAAATAAGGAATTTTTTAGATGATCAACGAAAAATGTACGATTTTTAAGCAAAACAAAAACGCGCATTTTTGAGGAAAAAAAATCGAAAAACAGGCTATTTTAGAAAAACAAAAAAATAAATTTTTGAAGGAGAATAATGAAAAATCAATAATAATAATAATAAGACAATTGTAACAAATCATTTTTTCAAGAGATATAATGGAATGACCCAAGATAAGATTATTACTAATAATAAGCTCTATATCTTCCTTTTCAGCACAAAGTTCGATAACGGAGAAGAACCACACCCACATTTTATGTATAAGGCGGAATGGGGTAAGGGCGTACTTGGGGGAAATGCATTATCGGGATTTTTTTATTATAAGATAATCGAAATTTTGCTATTTGATATTGTAGTATTCTACTACAAGTTAATATCGATCTATCGACGTAGATAACTCGCGATGAATGATGCGAATCCAGTATTTACATCGACTCTTACAAACGCGTCGCGTCCGAACAGCAAACAAAACTTTGACAGCATTTTAAAAGTGCAATAATTCTTAAGATAACTTCATATTAGGAGATATTTTTAAGTAAGTACGAAGAATATTGATTAAGGTTGATATTACGTAAACAATATTTTTTGACATTTCAAAAGTTTTTGAGAAAAACCCTGGAAAGCACTTGCCCCGTAAATATTGTTATCCAGGGCAAGTGCCTAACAGCGCCATGGGGTAAGTGCCTATTAGGCTGTTCTGGCCTCATAACGCGTTCAATTTAATGTTTTTGTGTTTTACATTTTAATCTATTTATTAACTTCTTTTTCTAGCATATAACATGGGTCGCAGCTACGTCAGAAAAACTAACAGGGGCGATTGCCCCTGTTGGTTTCAAAAGAAATGAACGACATGCAACATTGTTCGAGATGATGATTGATAAATGCAAAGATATCAATTAAAATTTTCATATAAACCATTTTTTATTTGATTAAAAAAACATTTTGTCATATTTCACTATACCACCCCTCACATTTCACAAGGGGAGGACACAACCTCAATCCCCCTTGCCTGTATGTTAAAGCCGATTTCGATCGGCTTTAGCATACAGGTTGGGGGCCATCGAAAAGTGACTCGTGTAAAAGGGTTTAGGTCATACTGACCTAAACCCTTCGTTTTTAAAAAAATCGAGGGTCAAATGTCACGAAGCCGGACCGCGTCGCTTATATACCTAAAAAATTAGATGTTTTTCAACGAAAGTGGCATTGTAGTGGTTATGGCGCTTATCTGCGGAACTGAATGTTGTGAGTTCGCGGCTAGCTTAAGACTTATTGTTAATAATATTTTAATTTATTCACTCGAAAAAACAAATTGCTCAAGCGAGACTCGAACTTACAACATTCAGCTCCGCATGGAAGCATCTTAGCCACTACACCGCGGCTTTGACTGAAATATCAGCAGTTTTTTAGGCATATAAACGGTGCGGTCCGACTTTATGACATTTGACCTCGATTTTTTTAATAACGAAGGCATAATGACCTAAACTCTTTTACAGGAGTCACTTTTCGAAAAGTGACTCCTGTATCGAAATCGGTGGGACGGAGTTGTCCTCTGACATTTCAAGAGTTCAAATCTCGTTTCTTTAACAAAGAATAACTCTAAAACGAAACACCTTATCTTAATGCAGTAAAAACCATTTTATAGTAGATTTGTTCCTGATTCTGCTCGTGCCAATTAGGGTGCGTAAATAAACTTCAAAACTTTTTTAACTTGCACGTACACTCTTACCCCGTTTCGGGTAAAGTGCGAATAGCTGACATTTTGTACGATTTTGTCGCGAATATAAAATTTTCAAAAATGATTTAAACGGTATTAGCTGTGGAATGCCATTGTTAACGACCCTGCCAAAAATCTATACGATAGGTTGAAATACCTTCGTTTAAAGTCCAACTTTGTAAAAACCTTGTGCACTTACCCCACTCCGCCTTATATAAATCTGCAAATATAAAATTAAATAAACAAAATTAAGCTTCCTTCCATTTTTGTAATCAGACATTTTAAATATTTATTAAAATCATTCATTAAATCAGAGAAGTTATTAGTTCTTGAATTTTTTATATAAATACCGGACATATATTCAAGTTAACTATTAATAGATTTATGTATTAAATATTGAAATCATAATTTTAGTGGACAATATTTAAAATCGATCGTATTTTTACATTTTTCATGCACAAGTTCCTTATACAGCAAATTTCCTAGCATACTAAAGAAAATAGAAATAAATATTTTTTCATATGTATTGTAAAACATTTAAAACCATCATTCAAATTTTTTTAAACCTCTAATAAAATTTAATATAGTACAGTACAGTGTATATATATATATATACACACACTGTACTGTGATTTTTTAAATAAGTTAAAATGAGTTCCTCAAGCTTGATAACAGGGGCTGACAGGGATTCAAATTTGAGTGGGAAAAATGTGAAATGTCCATCACAGCAGCAGAAAACTTTGATAGCAGGCTACTTAAAATGCAGCTGCAAACAACTCAATCATGTGGAATTTTTCACATTCTCCACATAGCTCCATATTCTCCAATGAGTCCCTACTTGCTAGTATTGTATATAATGGTTAAATTTAAAAAATATTCATTTTAAATAAAAGTATTTAGATGAAGTCTATTCGTTTAATTAAAATTAAGGACGGTATTTTAATGGATTAAACTATCTAAATTATAGGAAATGTTATTCATATAAAGAACTATAAAAATTAACTATAAAAATACATAGTAGTATAAAAATTTTAAAACTGTTTTTGAAGAAAAGAAAAAAAAAACGTGTTTATGATCAAAATATTGATTTTCAAGTGAAAAATCTATCCTTGAGCATGGTCGGCGATTTTGACATCTTCATAAAAAGTTTAGCTGTCATATTTAAATTCAGGAAATTCCCTAAGAAGAAAATTATTTGCATTGAAATTAAATTAATAGGGCGGCCGCGTAGTAACGCTTTAGTGTGTCACGCAGGAGAATTCGGTTTCGCGTCCAGGGCCCTGCGTCTCCTGAAAAGATTTTTCGAGATTCCGGGCCCAGCTTGGCGATCCCCATCATCATCCGTTCCCACTCAATAAGGTTCAGTGCAGCCCGTGGCTGGAACTGGCTCCGTTTCTTAGTAATCTTACTGATTGGAAAGGGGCGTAAAAATGCAAAAAAAAAAAAAAAAGAAATTCAACTAATCTTATGTACGCGACTTATTTTTGAATTACATCAGTAATAGTGATTATGTTTTAGTTGCTTATATTTTGATAATTGCTTCTACCACAACCAATTTTTCAATAAATTAATTGTTTTTAGTTTTATTAATTCAACTCAAGCTAGAGCTTTTTTCATGAATACATAATTGTTTTCATAAAATCATTACAATAACAAAGTATATTATTGTTGCGGATCGAATATCATTTATTATTTGTTTAATGTAACTGACAACATTGTATGATTTTTTAATATAACTGGCAACATTGTATAACTTATTTTGATTTGGCAATACTTGTGTGTCGAGAAGCCCGCCTAAGACAACGTGTTTGAAATAGTTTGGATCATAAATAAAAAGTTTTAGTTATTTGCTATAGAATAAAGTAAATAAATAATATTTCCAGTGCTTTTTTTCATCTTGGAAATAATTATGTTATATTTAATGAATATTATAATTGAAGTGTGTGATCCCAAAAAACGTTCAGTCTGTTTTTGTTAATTTTCAGGAGAAGCAAAATATGAATTGAGAAAATACTTACATGAATGATTATCTACTACCAGATATCTGTTTCTAATTATATACATGCACTTCTCGGTAAATTTGAAATCAGTAATCATTAGTTTTAAAATATACAAGGACTCAGGCCCGCCGAGAGGGGGTGACATCCGTGACTTTTGTCATGGGCCCGGCATCGAAGAGGGCCCGATCGTCGGGCCTGAAATATCACATAACGTGTCCGATAGTTCGCAGATTGCCGACAGAACATCTAAAGCAGTGGTACCAAAATAAACTTTTTTATATTCTGTATAACATAGTATGTAATGTATGGAATTTTGAATTTATTGTTTGTCTTTTTTAAAAAATGCTTAATCTTTTATATGGCTTTTTTTATTAAAGTGATGCACTTTTTTAAGTGAGGTCCGGATCACAGATTTGTCGCGGGCCCGAAAATTTCTCTCGGCGGCCCTGCAAGGACTAAATATGGGCCTTAATGGTTTTAATGGAAACTTGCTAAGTCCAAGGATGAACGTGTTTTCAATTACAGTTATTCTTCATTAGAGGAAAACTAAATTTATTTTGATTTAAGTATTAAAATACTGTAGTGAAAAGTAAATGTTTGAACTTCCCCATGAGTATAATTTACTCTTGGGGAAGTTCAAACATTTACTTTTATTATTTCATGGGGAAGTTCTGGGACCTTCTCCATGAATACATTATACTCATGGGAAAGGCCCCAGAATATGTATTTAATCATTCCAAATTAGGAACTACTAAAATTCAGAAAAATAACTTTCCTTTTAACAATAGATAAAAAGTCCAAAGAAACTTAAATTTTTAATGTTATGACTTCATTTCCAGAGCTTCTGAAATGAAAATTAATAACCAATATAACAATTTTTCCTTTAATAAACACGACAAAAATTCCCACAACAAATTTATTGCCAACAGTATAATAGTTTGTTACCGCCCTACTGGCAAGATTAGGAAAATGCTCTGCTCATGCGCAAAGGACTGAGCGAGTTTTCAAAAGCAAAACAGGATTCAAGTGTCCCATACACATCGATTGGTACGGCTTTGGGACAAACTGGAATTTAATAAGATAGATAACTTCAATAGGAGTATGTATTTGCATCAAACAAAAAAATGACAAAAATGGACTGAACGTGTTTTGGGATCACACTCTTCAATTATTTCCAATAATTATATTATTCATTAAATATAAAGGACAGCAGTTAATTATTTTTTAATAATTATCGAATGAAATTATTTTCAAAATAAAATCAGATTTTTTTAATAAATTAAGAGGATAATTCCATATAACAATTCTTAATAATTTTTACTTAATTAATAGTTCTTTTAATTTAAATCAGTAGATTTCACCAACATATTGTTATTTTTTAGAGAGAAACTGAGAAAATTTATCACGCATTAAGTTGACGATATTGCTTATTTACATCATTGAGTATAATGTTCATCATTTCATATAAAAAGGAATATTTTGCAGCAATCATTAGTCCGACTATAAAAAAGCAAGTTATATATGATAAAATTTTATCTATTCAAAATTTTCGAAGGAATTATCAGAAGAGGGAAAATCTATAAAGTCTAAAATATATCATTGTTGGGTTAGATATCATGTGATAAAGCACATTTACATCTACAGGATAAAAGTCGACATCATCACATATTTTCAGGATGACTCCGGCTTTCCGTACAAACTGAAAAAAATCATCATTATTCAACCCTCCAGTTAACTCTGCATGAATATTCATGTCCATTGGATTCTCACCTGTCAAGAAATTCGCGGCACAACTAAAAATCACCCTAATCTAATCTTAATCTAAGTAAAATAGTATTGGATTAAAGAAACTAAATAACAGTATATTCTCTATATTATTAGTATAATACTTAAAAGCAACTTATTATAAAAATTATAAGGACCAAATCAAGCATTGGTAAAATTGGACATGTAATCTTAACCTTAAAAATACATACTATTATTCCATGATTGATTGTCGAAAGAGGCACTCCTCCTCTAGTTTGGCATTCAGATATTTGATAGCTTTTACAATATTAGGAAGAGTTCGCAACTATATTTCCGCTTGTAAAGCACTTCTTGGTCTTATTACCGAAGTTAATTATGATACATTACACTTTAGAGGTCCCAAATTTATCTATAGATAAAATATTTCTGGCAGAGATAAAAATATTTAGGAACGTATGAAATGTCCCCAATGATGATTGTCGCGGTTAAAATAACGGGACTATACTAAGAAGTGAAGTTATATCTATGTAAAACAAACATCTTCAATTCTCAACAGATGTATGCTTTTCCGATTATTATTATTTTTTTAAACTTATATCTCAAAATATTATGATATTTTAAATAAATATACCTTTGCCAAGCCCATTTGTTGAGTAACTGCTGATACCAAAAATTTGAGAATACTGATACAGAGCAAAAAAAAAAACAGAGGAAAAGCCCAAAAAATTAAGTGCTGTGATAATGTTTTCGATTGCCAATTTAATTTTTGCAAAGTAATAATATAATTTAAAATTTCTTGGATAATTTTCTATTTTTCTGTCGTATTTTTAATATAAGAAATACAGAAGAGAAAATTAGGCAAATTTTACAATTAATCTATAAAAGAATGTCATAAATTTTTCGATTATAAGCCGAAAAAGATTAAAATTCAACAGCAGAAAGTATATTCGAACTTTTGAATCAAAAATCCATTAAATGATCTTTACCTGATTATCTTTTATATTTTTCGCTATAGCTTTTTAGTATTTGCAGATATAAGATACGTTAGAAGACTTATTGAGAGTATTTTTGGTCAACAGATGACGCTACTTTCCATCCAGTAAAAGTACTAAATCGTGGTACGAAACATTATTTAGTACTGATGATTATATCAAAACAGTGGACAACTAGAAATAGGCTTGCATCACTTAATACCCCCCTCATAAAAGATAAAAGGTGGCCAGATTGGCCAATGATAAAGCAATAGCTTGCTACCAAATTCCAGTTCAATTCCTCCTCACAACACCAGAGTTTCTCAGAAAGTTCCTCTCACAACTCCTGTTCTCAGGAGATTCCGGTTCTGGCTCATTGAATGCTATGTTTCATCGACGGCCAACACTACCATAGAATATTATTGTGAAATCACAAAAAATAATCATCATTATTATCATTTTGAGTTGATTATATCTTTCTGAATTTCGATGAATATTATACTGTATATTCAGGACAAATATCCTTAAGTCGTGTATATATATATATATATATATATATCGACTTCAAGTATTTACATATAAACGATGTAAATACGTGTGTATACAGTATACTTGTTCATAATTTACTAGCATATACGATTGTATTCAATATATATATACAAATTATGAACATACGTACGTATCTGTATCAATTGCACTAGGCTGTAATAAATTACATTAAAAGAAAGAATAATAAATCATTTGATCTTACATTTACAAGATTCCTTTCCCTTATTATATCATTTTATGATGCTATACTCGTATCAATCTTATCCGCTTCTATTGCTGATATAGATAGAACAGATATCACAGAACACTGTAGAAAGGAATATGATATTAAATGGACTTTACTCGTTGACAATAGCTGAAACAATTTGTTTGCATTTAAAAGAGAAAAATAAGCTGGTTCAGCTAAAAATAAACAAATTGGCTTTCATTTACCGTGAAATAAAAAGCAGATAACGGGAAAAATAATTATTTTCATAACGAATATCATATATAATTAATAACTACAATCTAATGATAAAAATAAATTATCCTCTCAACCATACAATTAAAAAAATGATGCGAGACAGATGCAACAGTTAAGTGAATGAAATATATCAGCATATAAAAATTATTGCGTGTTTACAACATACAGTATAAAATATAAATAAAAATTATGAAATTACTTGTTATAATTATATAAATTTTCGAACAGATTAATCATATCATCATCATTATTATGTTATTTTTAAAGCATCAAATGAATTAGTAATAAAATGTACACATACATTATACGCAATGGTTTCCAAACTTCATATTTCTACTCCTCCCCTAAAACATAATATAATCTTATTATATTTAATTTATTCTTATTATCTTTATCTATCTACGCCCCCTTATTTCATTATTTTATAAAAGTAATATAGACACATGTTTTATGGCAAAACTTTATTAATACAAAAAAAGAAAAAATAAACGCAATTGACAATCATATTGAATTGTATTAACATAATTGATATTCATTTTTATATTAATTTTTTTATAATAGCAAATAATAGTTGATACAGCGCCCTCTTGCTGATGTTTGAATTTGACGTTGTTATTTTTATTGGTTATTGTTGCTAGTAGTTCTAGCGACCGTTCTATAGACTATGCACTTGCAAGCGTGCCATCTATTATATAGCATATATCTAAAGGCCGCCACACACGGAGCGACTTGTCGTCAGATTGGTCGCCAAATTTCAGGTTCGTCAGACGGATTGTATGTTCCCACACACGGTACGATTTGTTGTCATATCGGTTGCAACGACGGATCGTTTTCGATCTGTCGTCGTCTGACGATCCGCATACACGGTGCGATCTATCCTCAGATCCGTCGTCAAACTGCCGAATCGTCAGAC